>JAGGAR010024049.1:0-34901 GCA_017657315.1 Termitomyces sp. K1Ag
AGGACCCAGTCAAACAGCGGTTCTGATCCGAATTGAAGGACGCGGGTGACAAACTTGGCCTTGGGATTTGCATGAAGTGCGGCAAACAAGGTATCTCGACGTCCTTTCCATTCATCACCGCCATCAAACCCAAACTATGTAAGAGGTCGCAAATCAGCGTTAGCCCGATTTAAAAAGAGAAAATCATATATATTTGATCTCACCCAAATTAGAGCTTGAACACCGATACCCGCTCCCCAAGCAGCATCGACGACATCGTCGCTAGACGAAGAGATCACATCAATCAGAACCCACATGATTCAGTCATTCTCACTAGAATCCAATTCTATCACAAAACCCATAGAGACGAACGTAACGCCCATTGAAGCGCTGTCGAACATCTAAAAATTGCCTTCTGAGTTTCCCGAGGCTCTGGCCTGAGAGTAGTTCAACAGTTAGCACCGTCGGTATACAGAAGAGAGAACATACACTCAGTAACTTCATAACTGAAGCCTACAAAGCCATATTCTGTGCTTGGATCACACCACCAATTTGTCAAAGAAGTCGGGACCGCGGTGGGCATAGTGAACCCAAGGGCTGGGAAGCAATTCGGGGCAGCTTTGGGACGCACGCGGGGAGTCTTAAGCTTCACAGTGCGAGTGGGCTCTAAGCTTGCAGATGCAACATGACAGCTACTAAGCGCAAGAACAGACAAGAGTATGGCGGTAGAAAACCACATTGAGAGGGAGAAAAAACCAAGGTGAGCGGTCAGCCACTTTCCTAATGTACTCGTTAGGAGGATTGGCCTGTTTTATATACTCCCGCATCTCGTGAACAAGATAGACATTCTTCTGGTGCATGTAATAGGTTCTCGGCATCCAGACCATCTGATACACTAGCTGCCCCCAGGTTTCCTCAACAGTCACCCACGGACGCATTGAGATGTCATCCTGGGCCATGATCATCACCGGATATTGTCATAACCGGACAAAGTGGTGTGCAATACGAGGCAAGTCAACATCCTCCTGATAGAGGACTATCGGAGAGGACGCTCGAGACACTTGTAGCCTGTCATATATGGTGAATCCCGTGACAGAACGCTAGACAAAGCAGGCGCAATATGACAATCTAGTCTCCTTAACAGTTGGATGTATAAAATGTAGCGTATGGTCCGACATCGAACAAGACAAATGTACCCACGCCGCAACCACACCGCGTCCATTCGTCGAATTCGATAGAAGTGTTCCGTAAGATATCCACGCGGCACGTTTCGTGAATGCAGATGATGAGATGATAGAATGCAGCTTTTTGTTGATGAGAAATGGAGAAAACAAGCAGGTGAGCGTCCCTCTTGTCACGGTAAGCAGAAGTCAACGTTAACTCGTCAACTCGCAACACCATCACGTGCATAGAACACTGTCACATAACTGTCACATGTAAATGCGACGCGGGAAATCGCCGAAAATGAGATATATACTTACACTTGGGGAGCACATACAAAGTACAAAGTATGATTACATGTGAATATGTAGGAAGCAGTCAAGACACCCAAAGTCTCGCCGCCACACCTTGATCAGCAAGATGTTCTAGGGGCAAAAGGAAATTTGAGTGACGCCTCGGACGCATCATATATTCCGTATCCGGGTTCTTGACTATCAGAATAGATATGCGCAAACCAACCGACGCCACCGCCAGGGACCGCTTTCAAGTCGGCGCAATGGTTGTCCAACATGCTGTAATAATCCTATGCATAGAAGATTAGTCCATACCGAAGTCCTCGTGTGATCTTATCTTACTTTCTCGTTTTGGACATTTGCAACGGCACTGGGGCTGTTAGGCTGTACTCCTGGTGAAGTTCTCGAGGGCCAGCCATTCTAGGCTTCCAGTTAACGCAGGCGCAGACGACTCGCGTTGAGACAGACGTACCTGACTGAACCAAATCTTCTTACCATGCGCCTGGGATATAAAATAGTCGAGGTCGGCCTTTACGAGTGGCCACGAATTGATAGCTGCATTACAATCAGGCTCGCGTCTAAATGCAGGCATTATTGGCGGTTGATTCATACCTTTGTTAGCCCTTGACGAAAAGAATGGTAAGATATGTGCATTGATAGAGTCTACGGCTTGAAGAACTTTCTCGCCCCCATCCAACTTGAGGTTGTTCAGTTGGTAAGATTGTTCGGAAGGAGATTATGGTTACATACATCTTTGAAAGAGTAAGCCAAGTCGCTGACTGTCACGGGGATGCGCAGACTAGCTAGTTTCTCCTTGGCCGAGTTTACTTGAGCAATAAGAGCACCCGACTCGAGGACATGGTCGAAGAGCGGCTCCGATCCAAACTGGACAACGCGTGTGACAAATTTCGCTTTAGGATTTGAGTGAAGGATCGAGAAGAGTTCGTCGCGACGCTTCATCCACTTGCTTTCGCCATCGAACCCAAACTTGATGTGTAGTCAGGTAGTCGGATGTCATTGTCCACTAGAGTGGAAGCCACACTTACCCAGATAAGAGCTTGTACACCAATACCCCCATGCCAAGCAGCATCAACAATATCGTTACTATCCATGTAACAGTGAGATTACTGGACCGTGAGCAACTTTAATTACGCACTAAAATCCTGGACGATCGCAAGCCCCGTAGATACGAACATAACGTCCATTAAACCTCTTTCGAATGTCGAGGAAGTCACTTTTAAGTGCAGATGGGCTTTGGCCTAGCAACACATACGTCACCTGAGGCAAATTTGCAAGGTCGAGGACGTACACTGGGTGACTTCATAGCTAAAACCTACGAAGGCATATTCTGTATGAGGATCACACCACCAGTTATTCAAAGAAGATGGGACGTCAGCAGGCATCGTAAATCCGAGTGCAGGAAAGCAATTAGCAGATGCTGGAGACCGTGCATCATGATGTGTTGTGCGTGTAGGCTCGAGTGGATGCGCAAAAACGACCATTCGCGAAGCAACGAGGATTAAAAAGTATGAAGCAATAGAGAACAACATGATCGTTGTGCTCTCTGGGGGATGAGGAGTTATGAGCCGTCTAGTCTGAAGGACAACTTGAAGAGCAAACGAGGCTTATATAGCATCCTCTATCACGAAGTCTGATTATCTGCCACCGATTTTAGAAGGGAGTGCGCGGAATATAAAGACCACCTGATGTGCAAATCTATCCTATCAAACGAACCCGCGGACAAAATAAGTGCGATAACCACCACTTTGCTCGACAACGTGCGAGGAGAGCAAGGAACGCCGCGGTTGGGGACTTGGTATTCCGTTTTGTGGATATCTATTGTGAGCATTGTGCAACCAGGTGAACGGGAGGGCAAGGCGATTTGATCGTATAAAAGCTTCTACCAACAGTTGCCACAGATGCAGAGGCCAGGCAGACGTCTCCTGACATGCGATTGTCATCCATGGAGGCTAGAACTTCAAAGAAGTAGACAAATGATCAATACCCTGTGATCAACGCCACCTGGTTAAGCGCGAGAGGACAACTCGAGGTACTTCTTTGTGGCTGCACTTCGTCATGGTGAAGGCCGGAACTTGTGACAAGAATAGAGTTAGCTCTCAACGTTTCAGCGGAGTCGAAAATTCTGACCGGCAGGGACGGCAGCAGAAACCCATATTGACCAAACGAAATACAGGTAGTTAAAAGTACAGCGTGAGAGATACATATATAACTAACATACAAACAGAAAATAGATCATACATGTCAAAAGAGGCATCGACAGACACAGCTCGAGGGGAACAATGCAAATTGTGACAATGGTAAATTCCTTGAAATCGTCATAGCTAGCCCTGACCCCCCTCTATACCTCATTTCGATGGACTTCTTCCATGACTCGGGCAGCTTCGAGGTCATTCGTCGCATCTTGTCCAGGATTTAGCTTGCCATAACGAATGCTGTAGCGGAGATAGGGTTAGATTGATCTAGAACAGGGATTCGGGGTAACTTACTACTTCATGGTGCCGTAGAATGCAGCACCTAGAAGCGAGCCCAGAATGGGTCCCACCCAATACTAATCAAGACTTACTGAGGCAGAATGCAGAAAATGAAGCAGTGAACGCACCACCCAGTGATCTCGATAGAATCCTGCTATCACCGCCGGACCAAACGATCGAGCACTGTTCATTGAAGCGCCTGTGTAGTATACTGCAAATCTGCGGCCATCATGGTCGCTGGTGTTAATAGTGAAAGATATGTAGTGCGTACAGATGACAGGCAAAGAGAGTAAGACCAATTCCAACCTAACGTAATAGTGATGAGTGGAGCTGATACGAGAAGTGGTGAGGACGCGAACAGGGGCGAATGCCGTAGCCTGGTGTTTCTCGGCCGCGAGCATGAGGACGGAGAGAACAAGGGCACACGTAATGAACATCTCGATGAAAACCCCTTGGGCAAGGTTGATGTCTTGTTGAAGGAATGTTCTGGATCGCCGCATTAACCTCTTCATCCGAGGAGAATCGCGCTGAGACGTACCCCACAGAGAGATGCTGCGACGTAAGAACACGTACTAGAGCCGAAGCAACAATGGATCCGACTAGTTGCGCAATGACGAAAAGAACAAATCGAACAGGCTTGATCGCCCCGACCAAAAGAAGAGCGAGAGACACTTCGGGGTTGAAGAGACCGCCGGTGATACGGAAAAATAGCCATGCGGAAACTAGAAGACTAAATCCCATACACAAAGAAATGTATAGGACCTGCTCAACATCCGAGGTCACCCCGCCACTCGCCAACTTTTCCCCTGTAGCAGCCTGAATTCCACCTAGACCAAAAAGAAGAAAGAACGTCGTGCCGATGAACTCTAGTATCGCCGCCTGGCAATCTGCCTTGAGATTGATGAATAGGTGCTTGTAGTACATGGTCAAAGTTTAATGTTCAGGCTGGAACATGACCACCGAAAGTTTTCCACAGTTCCACAGCAAATAGGAGGGTCTGGTGAATGATTCAAAATCTGAATCATCAGAACCGGTCACATGATCGTACTATGTCCCTAGAGCCAACCGCGTTTAGCAGTCGAGCTTCCAACGAGCTTCACTAAGAGGTGAATGCGACTGCTGTCGCGAGAATATTATAGAGCTCATATGAAAAACGATCCAGTTCTCGAGTACCGAACTCCCCAGAAAGGTTCATCGCGCTGTTTCCTATTATTTGTATGTGCTGTGTCGCTATTTGCTTTTGTGGGTACTGACCCCCCTTGTACTTTAATTTTCTGACACCCCCGCCCCCAGGATTTCTACCCTCAAAACCTTCCCAACAAAAGCCATCTTTTATATGAACAATACTTGATCCTTTGGAGGAATTCGAGCCATACATTTCTGCCAAATCAGGGATGTTTCTTCGTTTTGATCCCAATAAGATTGCTCTACCTCCAATTCTTGGGGGACCAACGCCCCAACATCACCATCCAACTACGCCACTTCCAGGATCATCGATTCACGGCGCGAGACATAATTCGGCTTCTAGTTCAGGCACCTTACTGCCGAAGACATTGAGCTTCGGTAAAGCGATAGAGGCAGCTGCTCGAAATGATGCAAAACAGGTGTTTAATCCTCCTCTATTTCCGAGCTATTCCGAGTCGTTGAACATAAACGTCAGGACAGTCATGGTCTCGTCAGTAAAAAAGTATAATCTACCTTGTTCATCATGAAGAAAAGAAAGTTGATATTCCAATCGCGGCTTTCAGCGCCTGAAACAATTTGAAAATCGGGATCAACTTATACAGGCTCTTGGCGAAAGTTTCAGGGAAAGTCAAATCGTAGACTTTGCTGCCTGCTACCGCACGCATGAACCTGGTGTATCCCATAAGCAACGGATCCAGACCATAACTCACGAAATTTGGAAAGCAACAGGATATCGATTTACGTGTGTACTGTCCGGTTCTCATCATTCGACTTGTGTGTTTACCGTGTTGAGCTTCGACCAGCGTCAAGGATCATCCGCGTGCCAAGGATGGGCATAAAACGAGGCTGTGGTGCTCTCAGGATGAATCCCATAAGAGTAAGCCATCCAAAGCTGCACATGCACCGCGTATTGCAAGCGATGGGATGGTAATGGCAAAAACTCGCTATCCATGCCGGAGTGGCCTATTAATATCCTCTCGAGATGATCAAAAACCGGGGGTTTCGCATGTGGTCGTTCGAATGCATCATTATCTCGCACATGAACCGTATTATGACCACACTCTGCCTCCGGAGATGACCCAATCAATCTGGCAAAGCCTCCCGAAGCCGATAGGTGCACGTAGTAGCACTCCAACTTCTTCCGCTCCTCCCTTCGCTGCCCTGCCCCTTGTCCCCTCATTTCCAGCTCCCGCTCCAACGGGCGATCTCATGGAAGACGATGGTTCCGAGGATAGTGATTCAAGAGCTGGCGTTGATCTCTCAAATCAGGCCGATTCCTCATCCACTGATCATCCAGGTTCTGCGTCTTCACAGGAAGCGAGTATTGCCCCTACACTCACACCAGAACTCTTCCAGCAACGTATGCGCAAGCACATTGCCGATATCCGTGATTTTTGTTGTGGGTTGGAGTACCAACTGCAATTCAATGATTACAAACTCTTGGAAGTACTGGAGAGTGAGGGGTCACAGTTCCTTACGCTTGTGCATCAATGTCTGGAGAGTGAAGGTCGTCTGAGGGACCCGGAGGACCAGGAGGAGAGTGCTGTTGCACAATCAACAGCACAGCCGCGATAATACATACAGTAGGCACGATCAATCGAAATCTATCATTTTGGAAATTGAATTCATCCTCGCTTTACACACGCGACGAGTCATCGACATGGTGCAGTCATCACGGCATTGCTTCGGATGTTGATCTAGATTGAGAAGGACGACTCGAGCACTGGGAGATGAAAACCATGTGGATCATGAGCAAAGGCATTCAAACCAACGTGGTAACCTAAAAGTCTAGTAAGGGTATGGTCATTGTATGGTAATGTACAGTTTTAAAATTACTGGTGGTGAGATTAGTGAGATAACAACTGACATTAGCAAGGGAAGGCGTACTATTGCAATTTCCATTAAATCTTTCAATCCCGGATACAATTCCCGCCGAGATACGTAGTAGCTGGGCTACTGTACGCTATCGCTTCTTTTAATGGCGGGTGCTGGAGGAGCTGCTGGACTTGGTGACGGGGATTGCGGCACGCTTACATCGCCATTGATGATATCTTGTATTGAGGCTTCCAGAGCGTCTACGCGTGTTGACATTTGCGACACTGATGAGTTTTTTGGTCAAGGATATGAATGAACAACATTAAAACTGTGTGACACGCACTACGGTCGAGTATTTGAGAAGACATTTCGTCGAACTTCACATCTAATTGTTCAAGCAAGCTTTCGACCTGCTCATGTCATAAAGTTAGACTAGATATATCGAATCTTCTGCAGCTCACAAATGCAGTCAACTCATGGGGACTAGATATGTCGGCTGGTGTTAATGCAGAGGGCTTGATAGCACCAGGCTGTTTGTATGAAGGCGTTGGAGTCTTGTCCTTGTCTGCCTCTGATTTCGAAGGTGTCGCAACATTCAATGGAAGAGCGGAAGATGGCATGGTTTACTGGGTCAAACGAAAAGGTAATTGAGGAGGGTTCGGAACCTAACAAAGACAAACTCAATTTTTTAAGTCTCCGCCCAATCTCCGCCAGGAAGGAAAAATTGACTGCGCCTCATAAGTACTTACCTTATGCAAGAGACAGCCCTTCTCGAGGACACCAAAAATTGTCTTTCAGATGCATTTCCAGAGAGTCAGGCGTTCAGTAGGCGTTCAGTAAGTATTCAATGTGTTGGGCCCCCCGTGAGAAAATAGAAAGGATTTATCATTTCACGGTACAGGTCGGTGGAGACTTTGGCTGGCAAGTGATAGGCTTGAAGTTTGAGACATTAACACAAGATCTACGTATTACAAAAACAAATCTTACAGGCCGGAGTATTGACAGCGGTCAACGTCACACGGCCGGCCGGTGCAGGTTTGTCCGAGAGGATTAGATTTCAATCTACTCCAGAAATTGCTAGCAGATGCACAACGGTGGGTATTAATGGCCCTAGAAAGAACGGTCCGACGCGATCATGCGCAAGATCACCATAGATAACGAAGAATCAATACTGGCCACATATGACCACTCTCAATGCACACGCATGGAGGACGGGCATTGGACGATGATAATAGCCAAGAGACCAGGTGGTGTTCGCGACATTATGAGCAATACGATGTGTATTCTTGACTCCTAGATCGAGGAGATAAGTCGCAGGTGATAGGGTCTCGTGAGGGGCAAGGTTTGGCATTGCCGCATTATTGAAGGAGATATAAGCATCTCGGACGCTAATAGCGGGAGTTCCGTCAGACGCCATCGTTGCTTATGAAACAAGCCAGATCTATTGTGCAGAAATGATGAGATAGGTTTGTCGATCCATCTGTCATTGGTCATTGAGGCAAGCTAGTAATATCTCTGGTTTGTGTTAGGGAAGACAATTCGAATCAAGACTGTGATACAAAAGTGCCACACTCGGCAGAAGGAAACTAATCGACACGACATCAGATAAGCAAGAACATCTATGTTGCAATTCTTACACGAGGTTAAAGGTTAAGTAACAACTTGAAGCATATAAAAGCAACGTGTAACGAATGAAGTGTTGTGAGGAAACGCATAAGAGACGGAATCGGTCCGACCATGATTGTCATCATTTGAGAAAAGAGAGAAGTTGGAGAAAAACCACATCGATAACGGTTCCAAAAGATCCTCGTCATTCGAGTTCGGTATCAGGGGCCGCAAGATACATGTGGTCATACGAATTAGGAACTCCGTGCATAATCAGAGGGCTTCAACTTCAGAAGGTTTGACCAATTAGTCCCGGATAGATGAGCTCTGTGGATGTAAGGATCCATATACGACCGAAGATGCAAGTTCAAGTTGACAGGAACCATGGAAGGAAGACGGCTTTCCCGGCTTGAGAGGACATGAGAAAGTTGTGGTGGTGCGAGCACGAGGTAACGAGAGCATATGAAAACATTCTCTACTATGGACCAGCATGCACAATTTCCAGGCACATAGATGATGCATTCATCGCCGACTCAATGCTGAGTCAGAGTGACAGAAGGGGTACTAAGGTCACAGCATTGCGAAAATTTCTTCAGCTGCTTCCATCAGGCTTCGACGGACATCCTGCAGCTACGAACTGATGTTGGGACATTCTCAGGAGTCGATGCAAAGTCGATGACACGTTATCACGATGAGGAGGAAGATTCCGTATTTAACCTCCGCCACTTCCTTTTCTTACACACCGTCCGCAAATGAAAATCCTGATGGCGAGATTTTTGTTGGATTCTGTCACATATTGGCTATTCTCCAGATAATATTCCACCTCCATTCAAAATCAATTCAATCGACAGAGTAACATTAGCCGGATTAAAGTAAGTGTATCAATGTCGTCCGAGTCAGGACGGACTTAAATGTAACTCAAATTTATAGCTATTACTATCACTGCTCAGCAGGTTTCAGAGAAGTTTGTGATACATGTTATATAGATGTTCCCGTGCGCCTCTTCTATGAAATTAGTTTCACATAAAGGCATGAAAGGATGTCTAGAACTGTTGGCTTCCTTTTTCGCTTCTGCCAGTACTGTGCGTACATATTAAGTGAGTATCTTAACTTCTCGACGACCATTTCTACAAGTTAGGTATTAAGTTGATTATATAAACTAGCATTCTCCTTCAATTGAAGGAACTTCGGGACAATCGGATTGACGGATTCCTTCAAGTTGTCGAATCAACATTTTCAAATGAACTTAACATCGGCGCATAGTAGCCCAATCGCTTGTCCAAGTTAGTGGCGCACATAATCGTTCTTCTGTTCCGATTCTGTTCTGAAGCTACCGAACGATCTTATCCGCTACTACTACCAACTTTTATCGATAACTTACGGATGCATTTCGTCGTGCGTCATCCATCATCCACTACCAATCATTCATCTGGCATCGCGGTACCAGGCACACGCGAGCCTGTCAAATAAGACTCAGGTAAGATTTTATGTTTTGCTTTAAAGTTTGGGAACAATCTCAGAGTTGAAGTCTAATCGCCCGCGTGGCCTAGATTGTCCCAAATCTTTGAGCCATGTTACTGGGCTTGTGCTATATTTATTAGCTTATTACATGACATTGATATGCTTTCTAACCACTGCAGCTTTTTCCACTTCTCAGAATTTGTTGCCGCTAACATCCGGAGTCCTAACTAATTTGGCATTACTTGTGACTCCACTTTACATCTATAGGACTTGCAACAAATTCTATTAAACCATGGGTAACAAGGGAGCTTTCAAAAACACGGAAACGCTCTAGCCCAAGTTCTTCGCAGATAGATCACCATGGGCTCGGTTGCAAGCTCGTTGAATCGCACGGGTATATTTCCAGCTGTTGACAAGTCAACGATGGCCCTTTGCTCTATTTTTAAGGAAGGCGATAGTTGGCAAAGGGAGTATTTTGTTTCTTCCATCCTATGATTCCGATCTTACTTATCGGAACCTTTTTATGAATCCTTTTATAAGTCGCTCACAACAATTGAAAGCCGCGTGATTTGTATCTATCTACAGCTAGTTCTTCAAACACTCAAAAAGTAGTGAATGACATCTTGATGGATGAGTCGACATCCGGGTCTTGAATCATTGCGAATAACGCGATGACCAATAAATAGTGGCTGGACGGGGCTAAACGCCAAAATAGTTCCGTCAAGAAAACGTATGACATACGTAGCTATTCGTGTTATTCATGGTATAGAAATGAAGGATTGACAGCCGTTTCGAAAACAATCACTACTATTCGCCCCAATGCTGATCTGTCTGAGCCATTAGAGCGCTTCCCCGACTATCAAGTTGGAAGCTTAAGTGTTGCTAGGATGGAAATCGTGCTTTGGAGCAATTTTTCTCATCCAAGGGAGGTAGGTAGGTAGGTAGGATTACCGGAGAGGTCCACGCATAAACGACGAGTTTCGTGTTCAGCCGCTTCCTGCTTAGTTGATGCTTCTCGAGATTTCTCACGGCAAAATGAGGCGTCTGATGGGATTTGACCTTAAGTTATTGATTTTTCCTAGTTTTTCCTTCTCATTTCACGGCAGGCATCCTAATTCTTCCTCTATAGCTTCAGTTGGAAGCAAAATTGGATATCAAGTCAGGACTCAAGTCGGAGCCAAAGTTGGTTACTGTGAAACACCGACTTTTGGTACGCCGAAACTTGCCAGTGTTTGCTTCCCCGAACCTCGCCTGCCGCAGGCGGTAGCTTGACATGGTGATGTTCGTTCGTACAAATCAACGCTGGAGCAAGTATCGAAATTGTGACCCTGCTCTATAGATTTCAAAACGGTCGGAAGAGCTTGCGAGGAACTAGAACGCCTTCAAAAACAGAGTCAACCTGACTTGACCTAGATCGATTTGAACAAAAAGCGATGTGAGTCTTGTTCATTTTTCTTTCAATATCTCAATAATGGCTCAAGTTAGCACTGAATTGCCCAGAACTTCCGTCCATTGCAAATATCAGGACATTGCACGGCAAAACCCGCTCAGCTGATTGATGTGAACTTGAAATTATGGCATCGTTGTGGTGCCTGCTTCGAGTTGTCCCACATATGCCCCGATGAAGACCTGGTCGTCTCGACTGGGCTAGAGACTGGTGGCATGGATCCAGTAGGAGGCGAGATATCAATGTTTTGCTCATCATCCCCCAATAAGTATCTCACAAGTCATGACTTAACGATCACTGTTGAAGGGACGGCGATCACAAGCGTGTACGCACACGCTGAACATTCCCTCTCCGATGCGGCTTCTCTTCTCGGCTGCGTTCTTTAAAGAATGTTCATTTGCCAGTATCATGAATCTCTTTTGCTCCCCCCTCGCACCATGGCCGCTACGTCGCTCATCCACAAACTCTCCTTGAATGACTGGGAGCAAATTGCATTCTATGTCGTTGCATCCCAGGAGACATTTCTCGGTCCCCCTTCCCAATTATGCGCGATTTCACTTATCTCTCGTCAAGTTTGTGAATCAATTTCCGTTCAAAATAATTCTCGACTATACGCCAGAATATTTTCCTTCAAGTTTGATTTTGCCGCGCCAGTCCGACGTTTTTCAGGACGCTGGCTTACCTGCCGCTGCCTCGCTGCGGAACTGATTGCAAGATTTCGCGCTTTGACCAGGATTCGAAGGAAACAATTTCGGATCGAGGACTTGTGGACTGCCTATCTAATGTACGTCTACCTTTGGTGTAATCGTTGTATACATACGGGCTTATAACGGTCGATACCAGGATGTCGGAAAGCGACGGGAAGAATGAGAGCCAGATTCTCGGATGGGCTAATCTGCGGGATTATCTGAACATATTGCTTGTCCGCATGAATGCGAACTCACTGCACGATGTGGACCTTATAAGTAACTCCCTACTGCTATGGCTTCTTTGGATGACGACTACTCGGAGTAGGATCATGAGCCTTTCTTATAGTCCTTTGTTCTCATATCCCTTTCTTCAGCCGCAGTTTTGCAGGAGCAAGCTGAATTTAAGAGATTCATGTTGCGTATCCTCGTTCCCTTCGTAAGCGCTGGATATCGTGTAAGTACGTCAGTGTGCCTTCCTGTAGTGTAATATGGGCTGATGTTCTGCCAGTTCCCTTCTATATATGGGCCAGACTCGTTTTTCCATCTTCCACTAACCGAAGACGTGACGGGCCCTTCGACTCATCTGTCAGGTCCATCACCTCCCTGTTCCGAGATTGTTCATTATTCCCACAAGCTCGTACTCGGTGTTCCACTTATGACGTCGGCCGCCGCTCTTCTCATGACGCTATATACAGAGGCACTTCAGACCACGGAGACGTTCCCGGCGATCGCCTACAGCCTTCCTGCCAACAGAGCTATTGCGAATGCTGCAAATGTATCCGGCCCAACATTCGAAGATCTTGTACGGTTTCACTTTCAAGAGCGCATTCATGCACCATGTCGCTGTCCTCCGCTAGTTGATGTCGAGTTTAGTCAGGATCTCGTATATATTCCAAATGATGATGAGCTCTCCTCGCGAGGCAGCCTGAGGTATGAAGAAGAGTGGTGTCGTGTAGCCAACTGCTACGATCCTTGGGCTGACGTATCGCCCTTGAGAGGCACAGTTTATAAACTTGGTTCACTGGCGGGCCAATGGAAAGGCCGCTTAATGGTACGTGGCCGATGGAGCCTACAGAATGGACACTGGTGACTGGCCTTCAGATCCCAGATTTCGTTCATCATTTCGATGCTGTTCGAAATCCTCAACGATCTGCCCCAGTGCACCAGAAGCCGTTGTATTGGACCTTGAAAGAGCATCATTGCTTGATACCCAATGCTCCAGTGCGCACGCCTGTCAGGGAATGTGGTGACGAGGACTTTCTTTATGCATGGCTGCCGTCCACGCTGATTGTGACCACTAACAAAGTAAGTCATTCCGATCACATTTTCCTAGTTGTACGTGTATTGAAATAATCAGGATGCAATTGAAGTCTTTGACGCTGAGACAGGAATCACCTCTCGCTACGAAACGTTTGGCTCTGGCGATGCGTCATATTCGAGAGCAGTGTGTGAGAGTCTCCAGGAATTTTGGGTATCACAAGATCTAGACTCTGATGACCAAACGAACATGGTTGGCACGAGCGAAGCACTGTCGGGCGAATTGCTATCATATATTGATGATGATGATGAATGGGAGGATACGCTTTCGTGAGTATCTGTTGTCTTTCACAGATTTTTTATCTCTCTCAATCTATCCTTTAGCCAGAAGTCAAGCGGGATATGCGATATCCTGATTACAGGCGAAGTAAACATTTCGTTTGCTATAGTGTTATTACTGATTTCTTTGAAGACTAGTGAAGAACACGGAGACGCCTGGGGGCATTTTACAATTATTGGTAAAGTGAGGCCCTGGGATGGGTTGATTGTGTTCCTTCGTTCGCCTGTGAGTTGTTCCACTTCGGAGCTCTGCTCGATTCCCAATCCTTCGTAGCGTGACCCTACCCAAACTTATCTAGGCCGATGGATATTCAAGGGCTATCTACAAGGCCGAAACTTAGTGGGTCGTTGGCGGGAGACTTTCACTCCAGCCAATTTTACAGGCTTTGAAGGAGCCTTCGTTGTGACCAAGGCACTGTAAGGCTGAATATGCCGTATTCTATACACTCGATGATCAGCACAATGATATTCTTGGTGAGGTCCTAGCTGTTTCCCAAGCCGGTGGTAACATGCTACAAAAATGCATCCATTTCCGGGACGATGGCTCCATGAGCTAATTTTGTTGATAGATCTCTGATTATCCTGACGAGGAGATAGCCGAGAGCATGGTTCCGATTGTTACATTCTTCCCTAGAACGTGGCGTCTGACCCACCTTTACAAGACAAACCCTATTCCCTCCAATATTACCGTGCAACAACCAGAATCTCCTAATGTGATCGACATTTATTTTTGAGAAGGCGTACTAGTAACCATACACTGGGAGTAGAGGACTTGTTTGTTCCATTTCCAAAAAGTTACAAAGTTGGTTAACTTTGCAAACCGGAGTTTCAATCAGGGACGACGGAGGCCTCGAAGACGATACCAATGTCCATTGAAAGCCCAAACTTGACCACCCATCATGCTACAATGGAAGAAAATAATCTATTTATCATAGTCTCTCTCCGAAATTCAACATGGTCATGATACTTTTGGTTCGTTTCATTTTACCATTTTACTTGCGATTGGACCATCTGTCTTCGATATTAGTACATGCTATTTACATCGAATCCAAAACTGACCCAATTGGTCTTGGCTTCGATAACAAATTGAGAAATTTGGGGATCGCGCTACTGATTTAGGAGCGGTGAGTGAGGGTAGTGAAGACCAGTGCTCCGAACACAGAAGTTCGGCGTGGCCGGCGTTTTCCAGGGTTAATAGACTCATAGAATCCCCTGGCTCAGGGTCGAACTGCAGCAGATACCTCTCTTTGGAAATCTGATTCCGGGAAAGAGGAGAGTTCGTTTGATTTGTGTGTGTTTGACGGTCTGACATGTCGAGCTGATGGTGAGGTCCCATCTAGCCTCGAAGGGAAATGCGTATCGAATCGGATCTTGGCTCCTAATTCCAAAACGATATCTATCTGCACAGACAACACGCAATTCATTGGGCTTCCGGGGCGAGGAGCCGCGCCATTCGCCTGAAGAGAAGACAGCTGACAAGTGGCGTAAGGTGGAAGCTATGTAACGGCCTTCGGGTAACGTTACCCCACTTGTGAAAACGTGGATGCTCGTAAGGGGGAGTGAACGCCGACGGATGATGGTAAATCGAAATCGAACGCCTGGTTCCACTCGCGTGGAATCGATTCGGGTCCAGATTTGAATCGGATTATGCAACAATTGCCATTGTGGCCAATCATAAAGGAAGGTACCTCTTAGGCTCACCTATAACCTCCCGACTCCTGCCTAACAGCCTCAAGATTAGCTACCGGACGATGACCAGCAACCCCGACGTTCCTCCCTTCACTGGCTACGTCGAAACAACGCTTCATGCCTTACGACTCATCCACGCCGCTCGTCAAGGGGTGATTCCACGCATAACTCGTCGACTAAATGATGCAGAGCGCAGAACGATGATCAAGCCCGGAGCAGTCTTCGTCTTCAGTGTCGAAGAAAGTGGAATCAAGCGCTGGACGGGTAAGCTAATCTAGTCTGCTGCAGACCACCGACTAACGCGGGGCCATCAGATGGTCTCTTGTGGTCACCGTCTCGAATTGTTGGAAACTTTTTGGTGAGAGCAGGCATTCTTCGACGGGCTTAATAATTGATCTCTTTCTCTTCAGGTCTATCGTGAGATCAATGAACGCACCAGTAGTCGTGGAAGCAACAAAAAATCGTATCCTCTCGATTCTTCGCGCGGCTTACCAGGGCGGCGAGCTTCACCTGATCACAGCCTCGTAGCTTTTGGGAGCTCCAGCCGTTTATCACAGAGTCATGGCTCGAGCGACCCTGGGGCATTCAAAATCAACGGGCTTATCAAGAAAGTGGGTATTTTATCGTACTCCTGCAGCTGACCAGCTTGGATTTTGACTGAGCATCGACACAGACTATCACTGTCACGATCGAAGGCTCTGACCTCCACCTGATTTCATACTATACCTCCGAAGATATTCGGTCAGGAAGATTGAAGGTAAGCCGGCTGCTCTAATGGCTCAAGGGAACTCACTAGTCATCATTTTTACAGCGGCCGACAAGTCGACCAGACATCATGGCGTTGCCCATGCCGCCTCACATATTTCGCCTTACAAACTTCAGGGTTCCACCGAAGGTAGAAATTGGACCAGACGGAAAACCTCGGCTTGTGTACGTTTTGTCTCACTTGCCTTAGTCTACTGGATCATAGGCTTATATGAGCTCCAGGTGTGAAGGTGAAGACCTTGAATCTCCAACGCTGGAGTGCAAGGTTGAGGAACCTACCTACCATGTTTCCACCTCGTCTCATTGGACATCCGATTCTGATGAGTCTGAGCTTTCTCCACGGCTGGAAGGATCATTTAGCCCAGGGAATCCTTTATATCCCCAACATCACGGCATTCAATCCTCTGCATCGTACTCTCGCGAGAATACTAATGAGAGATGGCCAGCTGCACTTGAAAACCTTCGTATCGTTCCTGTTGATCGCCAGTTCGCAGATTCGTGGTCTCCATCTCCTTCGCCAACGACTCATTCACCCCACAATGTACCACGTCGCAGGGATTTGGGCAATACCTTACAGCACCATTCTAGCTCATGGTCTGCAGGAGGAAATCTCCAACCGGCGCGCTGGAAATCAGACTCATACACCAATTCGCCTCCAACTAGCGTACATCAACTGGATCGCGCGCGTATTCGGTCTAATACCCTGTTGGAGAATTCCAACTCAGCGTTGCATCGTCGGGAGGCCGAGTCCGTCCCTAGCCATCACTTCAACCGAGAAAATCATCCGCAGCGACCATCGTGGAGCCCTCGGGAGACAACAGGTGTGGAGAAGTATTCGCGCTCACAATCATCTTTCCCCAACACCAGTCCATCTCTACCTTTTAGCCCAAATGGCTACCATAGAATGACGAACGGTTTTGGCACAAGCTGGAATTCCAACGACAACGACAGCCCCGTGGATACAACGCTTCATTCTATCCAGACACAGCCAGTATCCTCGTATGAAAGTTCCTATCTGTCTTCAAGTCCAGAGGGGTTTTCGGCTGTCGAAGATTATGGAGACTCTTAGCTATTCACTCCAAGCATTCATGTCTCCTCGATCTACCTTACATTGACGACCTGAGATGACTTCCGTATGTTCAGTATCTTGTATAGGCATATGTTCAGTAAACCACATAGAAATTACCCGGATGAAGTATGGTTTTCAAACGAAGCAATGATTTGCAATTCAAATGGTGTCCACTAGCAGTCGAGTTGTACTAGACCGAAACTGTTCCTCTTGTCCGTGTATCTCGGCGATCCTGCATTTCCGCCGGGAGGTAGGTTGGCACGAGCGTCTATTTTTAAGACGCGGTTACCGAGGACGCGTACTGATCCTGCTGGACCGCAAATACCTCCGAGGGCTTCGATGAGAAGAAATGGAAGACATTGCACGTCGCTTCTAAGTGACACAACGCCGAGACAAGTGTTCCAAGACTCACTGAATATAGTATTATATTTTGCTGACATAGGCCTCGAACAAATCGGCAGCTTGTCTTAGAGTCGTATGTACCGAGGTACCGAATATCCCTATGACTATCAAAAGAACGGCAAGAAGATTTTAGTAGCCTAAAAAGGGTTCTTTCTCCGGATCAGTGGCGCGAATGAGGTGTCCTGGTGAAGAAATCTGAATAGCTTGCCCTTGTCAAACGAGAAAAGATTGTAGACCTTCTAGAGAGTCATTGTGTTCTACCCTGGCCTGGTAATGATTCATTTCGAGTCCGTACAGATGCGTGCGTGCGTGCGCGCAAGACGTAGACATGCACCAGAGCGGATACGATGACCAACAAGGAATAGATGTTCCGGACCTTTTCCAGGCCTTTGTGTAGGCTACCTCACAAGAGCTTCGTCAAGCATGCCACGGCTCCTCGCGCTCGTTTGAGGATCCATATCAAACAAATGGTTGTACAATAAAACATAGCATACTTATAATTGAAAAGGCCAGGTCGATGGATCTCAGATCGCCCCTCTACCATTTTTTGGTGATACTTGTTCCTACAGAAAAGAAAAGAGGTCAGTGGTACCACAAGTGCAGCTAAAATAAACTTCTAGAGACTATACTGGCCTGATGTGACAACTAATGGAATTTCGTTTGGAAGCACGGCGATGTCTGTGTAGACCATGATTAATTTCCATTTTTGCCCTGTCATCCTATAGGAGAGCGCGGACGTTGGGGCTGTCAAATGACACCACCCACATTAAGCTCGGGCCTTTGACCGTGCCCGTTTACTTGAGTCCAACGGCCCTGTCATTGCAAATGGACGGGGTTCAATATCGGGGAATGAAGCTGCTACAACAAATGGGCGTGGACGTAACTCTAGCATTCTGTCTTGTGATATGAAGCGGTCTTGGGGCGCAGAAGAATTGAGAAGCCGACCTTACCGTAAAGCGATATGGCAAAGGATTGGAAGTGTCTGGACTGAGTTACATGCAAGTAGCTATAAACCACGGTTGTTGGCAGGTGAGAATTCCGTAAGATAACGATCGCCCCGGATCCCGAAATGAACTTGTTAGTCCAGACATTCGCATTCGAACTCGAAAGCATTTCCCATGGTTAACGAAGATCCAAAGTGATCCTACGCAGAGTCTACCGTAGCAGCAGATATATCTCAAATGAAGGCGCCTGAAGACACCCTGAATTTCAAAAATCGAAGAGGATAGAACCAGTAAGTTTTTCTGGTTTCGCGTCTGAGGAAATAAAGGTCACGATGCATTCCTGGTGAAAGCTTTAACGTGTTACCAAGCATATGTCAAAGGATTGAAATGCAGTTGAGTTTTCGTTGACTTGGATATTGGAGAAAAAATAGAATCGGGGTCACATGACACATCACGAGGCCTAGGAACGCGTGTCGAGCCACAGCCCGACACTTTCACCGTCGTTCATGTTTAGAATCTGACAGGAATTTTTCTGACCTTCAAATGTCTAATTTCTCAATACACTCGGCCGCACAGAACAGTGTGTAGATCTTTTGTCTTCCTAATATCTACCATAATCATTTCAATTCCTCGTTAGAGCAGCTTTCTCTCCTCCGAGCACTCGTGGTGGAAAATCCAAAGGATGTAAATTCTCCCGACCAGGTATATACTTACGTGCTGCCTTGATACCTTCTTATCTGATGAGCCTGACCGTTAGGATGAAAGAACTCCCCTTCACTGGGCTGCGTCCTCTGGAGCGATCGATATTGTTAGGTTTCTCATCGATCAAAACGCTGAATTGGACAAACCCGATATTAGCGGCTGGACATCCCTTCACATTGCAGGTTTAGTCGTACAGCTTGTACGTGTGTGTACCGAAACTTATTTGTTGCTCAAACCAGTAAGCGCTGGCCACGACGAAGTCGTCAAAGAACTGGTAGGTGCTGGTGCCGACGTAAACAGGTCTGTCACGTCACCTTCAAAGTCTAATATGCTCTGAGCATGGAGGAACAGGAAGAACGACAAAGGAATCACACCCTTGTAAGTTCTGGTTCTTTCTTCTTCAAGGGTCCATATCGAACAACGAGGCTTCCGAATCCTCCAGGCACTATGCCGCATCCAAGTCTCGCATAGATGTATGCCGTTATACTGTCAAACTCCTCAATCGCGGGCTGACCGTTATGCTCCAGATTGGCAGGCTCCTAATTTCTAGGGGCGCAGACGTGAGTCTTTGTGAGCTTACAACCGAGGAGTCCTAAACCTGTGTTAGATCAACGCAAAGGACAAAGCCAACCAAGTGCCTCTGTCTGTATTCACCTTCTCTTCGCTTCTACGCTTCTAATGTCTGCGAATCAAGCCATCGCGCCGCGACTACCGGTTCAGTTGGCTTCATTCGACTTTTATTGGATTCCTCAAATTCTGGGGTCGTCACTAAGACTCGTTTGAATGCGGCTGATCGCATCGGTGTGTATGTCTCCTGTCCCTGACTCCTCAAAAACCTTACTCTCTCATCAGGAAACACCCCACTGCATCTGGCAATGGACTCGGCTCACGCCGAGGCTGCAGTGGTTCTCATCAATGCTGGCGCTGACCGTACCCGCGTGGGTTTTCTCCAACCGAGCATCATTTTTTTCACTGCTGACGTTACCTTCACATAAGCTCAACCAAGACGGAGAAGCTCCAGAAGACGTCCCAGGAGTTGGTGGCTCAGAACAGAGGCAAGCAAGGCAACATGTGATTGACAACTGTGGTAAACCATGATATATTATACGGGTGGTTTCATATGTCTACCTCACATTCAATCATTTATTTTTTGTGCCTCTGATTGATTTTTTTCTTTGAGGAGTTGAGGCAGAACAGACTTGATACCGACCTGGAAGTTGTAATACCATTGGCTGAACAAAAAATCTTGCAGTACTAATACAGCGACAGTTGAAACCGAATTTCCTCGCACAAGCCTTGCAAGCAGCAAGGGATGGCGCGTGGTTCATCTTCATCCTCGTTCAAAACCTCTCAAAATGGTCGACAGGATCACAGACCATTGATCCCAACATTTCACAATTTTAATGATTCGCGCTCCTCGTCCTTTGCTTACTTACTCGTATTTGAGGGACCTACATATGTAGGGCTAATCTGTAACAAGCATACATAGTAGACCGGACTTAGATCTTGACAATCATCCCTGATTTTTTGTGAAACTTGTTTGAATGATGATGAACTCTGTTTTTGCTGCCGACAAGCTACCATACTGAGCTAAGAGGCGGGAATGGATTAGGTAGGTACTCTACGCCAGTTTTTGGTGTGGTATCCTGTCTGTAATGTGTATGTGTAGTAGTTTGTGATATGGATTTCTTCGCAGAGTTTTACATGGTGTGTGTGGGGTGAGATCACGTCGTAGTACAAGTATGCACTAACTTGAAGGCGTCATCATATCACCCATCATTCGGCAAGTTCAGATATTTAAATAACGGACCTGGAACCGTTTTCGGTCCTGTAAGCTAGCCTTCAGTGTTTACTGCCCTCACTCACCTCACAAGGTCGGTCTTGTGCGCTCCAGCCTTCAGATTCTTTCTTCCCGGTGAAGAAGATCCTCGAACCCGTATATCATTATCATGCAATTCTCATTCACCATGACTGTCTTCGTTGTTTTCGCCACATCTGCGTTCTCGGGTGCCGCAATCATTCCTCGCGCGGACTACGACCATGGACTGGAATCCCGCTATTACCGGGGTGGTCAACACGCGCGTGAACTCCAGGTAGCCGAATTGACCGTCGTTTAATACCGTCGGATGCATCCCAGAGATTTCCGCGTGAGAGCGGTTGTTTAGTATGTAGTAGAGCAGTCAACTTGGTGAGTTGATATGTCATAATTTGCGTCCGGCGATGACGTCCCTAGGCCTAACCTCCCCTGCTTCAGGTCAGGATAATGAATACAAAAGGATTCTTATTGGAGAACAGGACTTTGCGGCTGGGTGTTACTCAGTAGCTCAACTTGAACTGATCATGAGGGACTTATTTTCTGTTATTATCTTATCGTGGATGTCCTTAGCCACCGGAAGCGTCTTTCAGTTGGTTTACACCACCCATTGAGAGCACAATGCCGACTATGTCCGATAGGCTCGAGGCAGTGCCCAGATTGATTGTCTGTTCCTCTTCCACCATGTTCTTCCTTCCACGATTGTTTCCTTTGAGAGCACTTATTCTCACCGCATCCCCACGAACGTAATTTCATGAATTCGAGATCTCTCGAGATCCTTCCTAGCCTGAGCGCACATGCATGTTCCAACAGTCCCGTGACAGGCTTGAACAGTTTACGCGTCTCTCACCTGCTTGCTTCTGAACAGATTTATCTCAAATTGTTCCCTTCAGTAACATCCTGCAACTACCTGTCATAGCTAACGGGCCGCTGGCAGCCTCCGTTTGGAGCTAGCGCCCCCCACGCGGCTTTTTATAAGCTACTAAAACCCAGCCATGTTTGCGCGAGCGTGGGACGACAGTAGATTTTCGCCCACGATGTGGCTCTCACTTTCTGGTGTTGTCATCGCAGGCCTTGTTTTGAACGTTTTTACTCAAGAGGCTACGGATCCCATCGTCGACACGGGTTATGCCAAATACCTCGGGAACCGCACTTTTCCGAACACTGTTGCTTACTTGGGGATCCCGTATGCTGAGCCTCCGCTAGGTGAAAGAAGGTTCCGTGCGCCGCTGCCTTTGGATATAGCACGCGTCTCTCGCGAAGCCAATGGAGCTGTGATCAACGCAACTACCTATCCTGCCTTTTGTATCCAAGGTACCACCGGAGGCGAGTATGTTCGCTATGGGAAAGACGTCTCGCTAAATTAGAGTGTAGCTGGAGATGCAGGTGGTGCTGGCAGTGAAGATTGCCTCAAGGTTAACATTTATACGCCTGCCGATGCAAAGAACGACAGTAACTGTGAGTGAAAGTTGACTTTTAAAGGTGTATCATTTTGACTTTCTCAAGTACCCGTTCTCGTATATATACACGGTGGAGGTTCGAATTCAACCCATTGCCCTCATTCCTAGTCAAACCTGACGTCTTCTACCAGGGTATATTTTCGGAAATCCGGCGAATTGGCCCTTCGACCATTGGATTCACCAAAGCCCAAATGTCGTGATTGTGTCGGTCTACTATCGTCTCTCTTCCTTTGGATTCCTCGCGTTGCCAGAATTCGAAGACTCGAAACTCGGTGACTTCAACGCTGGATTCCTAGACCAAACAGAGGCATTACAATGGGTGAAGCGTCACATTGCGAGCTTTGGTGGAAACCCTAACAAAGTGACTATCAACGGAGAGAGCGCGGGCGGGAGCTCCGTTGAACTTCATCTCGTTGCCAACAGAGACAATGAATTGTTTACAGGAGCCATCGCTCAAAGTGTGTACAGGGCACCTCTGCCTACGCCCGAACAACAGAAGGTGAAGTCCCCAGTTTTGCTCTTTCTAGACCACGTTTGATCTGACCTTTCACTAGCCTTTGTTCCAATTTTATGCACAAGAAGCTGGGTGCGGATCTGGCTCAACGGCGGAGCAGCTAGCTTGTTTAAGGTCTGCTAGTGTCGGCGCTTTAGCACGCGCACAGGATGCCGGCAGCTCATCTGTCTTGTGAGATTGCCTACTGTTTGGCTATCCACTGAGCGATGACCTGGCGGATCTTTCTATAGCACTGGTTCTCCGTATAAGGGATTCCATCCTGTTTTGGACGGAAATTTTTTCACTGAGTATCCAACTCAATCTATAGCTTCCGGAAAGTTTGCCTCAGTTCCTCTCATTGTTGGGTACGTCCTGTTCACTCGTGACATCAGTAATTGCTGATGAAATACCTCTACTTAGTGCGACGACCAATGAAACTCTTACCGGGGGGAGCACGATAGCCGCTGCTTTGATATCCTATTGCCCCTCGCTTACTGCAGCAGACATTGCCGTATTGGAAGAGGTACTAACTTGCTATATCTTGATGCGGCGACTTTCGTTAATTATGATCAGGCTTACCCTGCATCAGAATTTGCCTCGGATGATCTTCGTATGCAGACGTTAACCGGTGATGTAACTGTGAGATGTGCCGTGAGTGTTCATTTCACGTTTCTTTTGTACCTTCCTCAATTTGCCGTACAGCGTACAATTATGGCCACAAGCTTCTCGGAGAAGGTTCCAGCATGGACGTATCGTTATAATCAGCGTAATCCAACTTTGCCTGGTCTGGCAGTGGCTCACGCAGCGGAAAACTGGATGATGTTCCTCGGTACCAACACAGGGTAAGTCTGTATATCTCCGTTCCAGAATCCGCGTAATTCATCATCAGATACGCAGAGTAAACGGGACAACGACTTTTACACCCATGACGCCCATCGAGGACGCTTTTGCATCGGAATTGATTGCCTACTGGCTTTCATTCGTGCGATCTGGGAATCCGAATACCTACAAGCTTGCACGGTCACCTGCATGGCCCTCTTACAGTACCGAGGAGCGGTCCCGCATTATCCTGCAACAGGCTGAGACGCTGACTACCAGTGGCAGCTTTGTTGAGGAGGAGGTGGAGCCTGAGACTCACCGGTGCGAGCTGATTGCGAGTCAGGCTGCAGACCAACAGAATTGATTATATACCCGTGGATGGATGAAAACTTTCTGTAGTACTGAAATCGCGTTGGTCGCTTGAATGCCGTTTAACTTTGGTGGGTGAAAAGACCTGCTATTTATATTAGGATGAATGAAAGGCTATTCGCCCACTCTGGGAAGTGATAAATTCGACCTGAGGGCGAGCAAAGGGATTAACGTTCTACTTTGAAGTAACATTGCTCCAAGATCTAATCGATCTAATCAGGGGATATGATTGCAATCTTATCGAACACAGTCAGAACTCAAACCAGTATTACCACTATCGCTGCGAATAACTGAATAGCTGTCCTGTGAACGGCAGTTTTCACCTTCACAAGACCTTGAATATCTCGAACTGATGTCTGATTTACTTCGTTCAGCGTTGAGTACCCGTATATCCAAACTACCTTCACTACCACACACCAGTGAGGAAGATGAAGACCACGAAAGCGAGGAAGCCGCTAACATACTAGGATCCCTACCCGGTAGCGGTATGGGACCGCCCGCTATGTCAGTTACCTGTCTGACTCGACAAGAAATCCTTTACTGATTGGCTATTTGCGTGTGCTAGGCCCAGACGACACCCCAAGCCACCTCGTCCACCCAATCCTGAATACGCACCCATATCCGCCTCCTCATACTTCCAACAGGCTCTTCAGGTTGCTGTTTCGTCGCGTGGACTTGACTTTCGCGTCTATTACGCACCCCCAGCGTTTGCGGACGGGACGGTCATGATCTGCCATCACGGAGCCGGTTACTCAGGGCTGACCTTTGCATGTTTTGCGAAAGAGATCACGGATATGACTAAGGGAGAGTGTGGCGTTCTTGCTATAGATGCCCGCAGGCACGGCAAGTCTGTTCTCGTCTTTGAATCAGGACGATTAATGAATGTCTTAGGCAAGACGACACCTACATCTGATCATTCGGACGAAGATCTTTCGATTGAGGTTCTGGTGGAAGATTTTACGGAAGTCATACGAACAATCTTTCCTGACTCTGCTAGTGCGCCTTCTCTTTTGGTAAACATACATATCTGCAACTTTGGAAACTATTGACTGACTTTGGTTCTTGCTCTTTAGTTGGTTGGCCACAGCATGGGAGGTTCTGTGGTTACGAGGAGCTGTCCCACACTACTAGAGCGCAAATACCGAATCACCGGTGTTGCCGTTTTGGATATAGTAGAAGGTAATCCGATCAGTTTTCTCTGTTATACTCGTACCGACTGCTCTCGAACAGGATCTGCGATCGACGCTTTGCCATTTATGAACAACTTATTGAACGCACGACCAGATGGGTTTAACAATATCGAAGAAGCCATCGAGTGGCAGTAGGTCTTCTTCTTGCTCCATTGGAGCCTTGTCTTAGTCTCTTCTAGTGTGACCACCAAGGCAATCCGAAATGCTCATTCCGCGCGGATCTCTATCCCTTCAATCATGGTTTCCGACCCGACCGCAGTACTCCCGTACCAATGGCGTACACCCTTGCGGTCCACTGCGCCTTATTGGCTAAGTAAGGCGTTCTAATCACATCAGAGCTTGGGTATCATTTTATTCTTGAACGCCCTCAGGCTGGTTTAAAGGATTGTCGAGTAATTTCCTTCAAGCACGTACCGCCCGCATACTCGTCCTAGCAGGAGCAGACCGACTGGACAACGAGCTCATGATTGGTCAGATGCAGGGCAAGTTCCAGCTGGCTGTCATACCAGGTGTGGGCCACATGTTGCAAGAGGTTCGTGTGACCTCTGCTCTCACTGTTCACAATTTGTCGACATTCAATCTCAGGATGATCCAAAGAGACTTGCAGAAATTATGGTAGAATTCTGGAGACGCAACGATCGTGTTGTGGTGGGCGTGAAGAAAGTAGGAGATCTGTAGAAACTCTATATGTAGACGCAGTCACCTCGTGAAATCAACGAATGACGATCAGGTACTCCTGCTCTTCTCCTCAACCCTTTTATCCTCCTCATCCTTTCCTGATCTCACCGGCAATCCCGCAAACTTATTCCTCAACGCTTCGTACTTCCTCCTCTGCACCGCACTAACACTCGGATTCACCTTCCCCAGCGCCGTCGCAAAGTCCAAAACTTGTACAACCACCTTCTCCATCTCACCATTTACAACAACTCCTGCTTTATCCATCTCATCCAGCGCACCAAGCGTGCGCTTAAGCGCAATGACCCCCGCCTCACGCACGAGCGCCGCGAGATCCGCACCACTAAACCCATCACACCTCTCCCTCACAAGCACCTCAACACCAAGCTTCACCTGGTCCAACGGCGCCCCATCCACACTGCCCAACGGGACCTTCCGCGTCATCGTGCGCACGATCTCAGCACGCTCGTCGGTGGAAGGGAGGTCGACGTACAGGAGCTTGTCAAGACGGCCGGGGCGGACCATGGCGGGATCGATCATGTCTGGACGGTTGGTGGCTGCGATGACGTAGACGCCTTTGCGCGCGTCGAGGCCGTCTAGTTCTGTTAGGAGGGTGTTGACGACGCGGGCGGAGGATTCGGACTAGAGATAGATGGAGAGAGTGGGTTGGTTAAGTGTTGTGGATGGGGAAGCGAGGGACATACCAGGTTATCGTCTCGACGTGGGACTAGAGCATCCAGCTCGTCGAAGAAAATGACGCAGGGAGAGGAAGCGCGAGCACGAGAGAAGACTTGGCGAACTGCTCGTTCGCTTTCGCCGACGTACTGCAAGCATTTGTCAGTGTCAATTGTCAACGATCTATTAATGGCGATAACATACCTTGTTGAGCAACTCAGGTCCTTTGACACTAATAAAATTCGCCTTCGACTCATTCGCGACCGCTTTAGCCAATAACGTTTTACCACACCCAGGTGGGCCCCACAAAAGCACACCACAAGCGGCCGAGATACCCACAGCATTAAATAAATCAGGCCTTTTGATAGGCTGTACAATAGCCATATGCAATTCCTCTCTCGTCCCATGGAGCGCGCCGACGTCCGCCCATGTCACATCCGGCACAGTAGCGAAGCCCTCGCGCTTGGAGGAGGGCTGGACGTGTTTGAGAGCTTGGAGAAAATCGGAGGCATTGATGCAGATTGGGGCAAGTTGTTCTTCTGTTAGAGGGTCTGGATGGGCATTGAGAAAATGTGCGATGGAACCTGTAGGTGCGTTGGATACGAGGTGGGAGAAGGGCGCTGTGATTGGCTTGGAGGGGGAATCGGCCCCGTTGGGTTGGGGTTGATCGATAACCATGGCAATATCTTGATCAGATGGAGGTGGTATTGATAGAGGAATGGAATCTGGAAGGACTAGGGTCCCTTCAGATAGCTGTTTGAAGATTCTTTTCACTGCGATGATGCCTGCAGCACCTGTTAATGCTGACAGGTCCGCACCGACGTAACCTGGCGTGGCCTTTGCGAGAGCTGCGAAATCAAAATCACCCGCTAGTCTGAGTTTAGCGCATAGTACTTTTAGAATTCTGCAGAAAGGTTGTTACTCTGGGAAAAACCCAGTATGCACATAATGCTTACTTCGAGCGAGCTTCCTCATCAGGAACACCCATACTGATCTCATGATCAAATCTCCCAGCCCTTCGAAGAGCTGCGTCAAGAGAGTCGGGACGGTTTGTGGCTCCCATAACAACGATAGGTTTGTTGTCTGTCTTGTCCCAAGACATGTCTACATAATTTGTCAGTCGCGTGAAAAACGATGTTTTGGAGGATCTGTACCATCCATGCACGTCAAAAACTGTGCAACGATTCTCCTCTCCATCTCTCGTTGTGCACTCTCTCGTTTTGGGGTGATAGCGTCTATCTCATCGATGAATAGAAGACATGGAGCGACGCGCTGGAAATGCAAGAGTTAAGAATTGGAGAAAGGCTACAAGAAGACTGGTAAGAACCTTTGCTTCTTCAAATGTGTCTCGAAGAGTTTTCTCCGACTCGCCCGACATGCCCGAAACTATTGAAGGAGCAGAAATATTGATAAACGGCACGCCTAGCTCCTAGGGATGATAAGTTCGGTAGAATACGAAACAACAACATTCAAAAATACTCACCCCCGCCATTGCATTTGCCAGTAGAGTCTTTCCGCATCCAGGCGGACCATGCAACAGGACACCTCGCGGAGGTTGAACGCCAGTATGGAGATAAATTTCGGGGTGAC
Organism: Termitomyces sp. K1Ag; assembly: GCA_017657315.1. Lineage (NCBI taxonomy): Eukaryota > Fungi > Basidiomycota > Agaricomycetes > Agaricales > Lyophyllaceae > Termitomyces > Termitomyces sp. K1Ag. Next base: position 28,379 of record JAGGAR010024049.1, read on the forward strand.
ATAGTGGCATCGCAACAAGTTCAAGCATCTTTTCAACACATGCTTCTACACCACCAAGATCTGCTAACCGTGCAGTCGGTGGTGTGTAATCTTTTGCGATACCTCCACCAGATCCAGACGCCAATTTGACTCGTTTGCTGCTTGAGTCTGGTGGACGAGATGACCGCACTTTCCGCTTGCTAATGCTGGTTGAAGCTTGAGCATCGACTATGGTATTTGAGTCTTGCGGAACAGGCGTTCCAGGAGGTACCTCAGGTGTTTCTGATACCCGTGCTGGAGTCGAAGCTGAAGATGAAGGGTCTTCTACAGCAGAGATAGCAGGAGAAGGACTTCCTGGAGGCAAAGGAGAGTTTATGTTCAGTTTATTCCGTCTGTGGTTCGACCAGAGGCCCTGCATTGAGCGGTTCAGGACATTCGAGCCCTGTCTGCTGTTTTGTGAACGAGTTGGTCGCGAATAAAATGAAGAACACGCACAGACGCCTCCATTATCAGTCTCGTCTAGTTTCTGAGTACGTTCTGAAGGCAACCAAGGCAAGATCCGTTCCCTAGTCCGAGTCGATATGAAGGACAGAAAAATAAATGATGTTTGTCTGCGGTCGCAGACACAAATAATACTGACAGCCGAATTTGAATTTTAAAAAATTAAATTCTGATTACTAGCACTATCCTTTTGACTCTGCGATGAGGAAGCAGCGTGAGGCCAACTGAACCGCATGTTCTAGATGTCCTGCTACGATACGTACGTGGTTTCTCCCGATTCCAACGCCACGAAGAGAAAGGAAAGCTATGTTATGGGGTTCATCTCTCAAATACTTCCGAGGGGCAAGGGTTGCAATACCACATATATCAATAGTCTCTATCGACGTGGTACCTGGGCCGATACTACTTAGTGGAGCAGTCATCCGCCAACGTAGAAACTCTCTTTCGTCATGACGTACACGCCTCACTTTGAAACCACCATTCCTAGTTCAATTATCCCATTTGGATGTGCGTTCTACAGTAAGTAACGATCGTGAGAGCTTGGCAGTGGGAACAAAGTTGCGGCGCCCGATCTGACGAATTCTAATCTCGCTCCCATCCATACTCATTCGGTATCTCCTCATGACAGTTCTTTCGGCGTGGCAAAAGTCGTGTCTCGATTTACACGAGTCCAGCAGGAGATACTTACGAGTGATGGGATTCTCACGAGTGAATTGCCTGAATGTCTGTATCACATTCACAAGTGTTCAACCGTCCGGTCAAGGAGCATTTCGAGCTGTCATTTACTTGACTTGAACGACGTGGCTTGCTAGCGTGCAGAGATAACTCATTGTAATTCCAAATTCGAGCTACATATATTATGCCCACTTCTGTCTCCTCCCCACGAACACTTTATGACAAGATTTGGGACGATCACCTCGTGTATGTATCTTTCCTTCAATCCTTGCTCAAGTGACCTCTCTCAGACATCGTCCCTAGGGACGTCAATGATGATGGTCTAGCACTTATATCCTCGTTCGCAATTCCATCCTCCGCAGCCGCTTACGAGCTCTTATTACCTGGCTCTTCTACTATTCCGCCATCATGAAACGTCTCTTCAGTTTAAAGCATCCGTTGGATAAGACAAAGCGCGAGGCTTCATTTGTGTTCAATGGCAGATACGATGGTTGTATTCCGTGAGGGTGAAGGTCATATGAAGAATGCGAAGGTGGCTGGGTTTGAGGATATCTGCTTTGAGGTGTTTCACATACTCCGCATGTGAACCATGCCGGAGAGATATTTGGGGGGTCATGAAGGCTGTTTGGGGATGCAGCATGCATGATGCCAACAGGAACAAGCAAACATTGAGCGAAGAGAGCTCGTTATGGACCAGAGTAGGCGTTCAAGAGGAAGGAGGCTTTCGCCAGCTCTCGTCTGGATGGGACATTGCGCATATGGTATGATTAAAGTTTTATATCTCAATCGTTGCATTTCTTACTTCTACGACAGAATTGTGTCACTGTTGAAGTAATGTTGAAGTTAGGATCGCGTCCGATGAGGATGTGCGGGAACGTTAAGTACAGGTGCTATAGAAAGCTAAACTGCCATTCATGTGCGAGATACGGCACAGGGGGCGCGCCGAGCTTTCTCCGTCCAGAGTCTTGTTACTCTGGTTCATCAACACCTACCTCCTCGGGGAATGAATAAATGGCGTACGATTCCGTCTCAGGGTCGAATGCCGATGCACGATGAACACTGACATGGATTCCGCAGTGATGTTGCCCACCTGCTCCTTGATTTGCCATTTGTGAACCCGTTCATGTCGCGTTTATCTTGTCCGAGATATCAGAATGAATGGGAATACAAGTCCAAGACTCGATTTCCTCACTAACTGTCTAGCGAGCTGTATATATTCTCCAAATCCTCCACCTTTTTTATGTGTTTCCCTGAAACGTGGACTAGGATGTCCGAATTCGAATCCTGGTCAAACTTTCCCCCGTCGCTGTGCGCCGCGCCTTGGTATCTGTACAAAAGCTCCTGCCGCTATCAAGACTCTTCATAATAGTTGTGCTTCAGATACCGAAGTTGCCTGATCAGTGCCCTAACCAAACTATGTGCTTACGAATTCCAGATCCACTACAGTCAAAGCGTTAGAAATCCCAACGTTGAATTTCGATCTGTTTCAAAACCTCTTGTATCCCTGTCGAATCTGTGTCATTGCTGCGACATATAAACCGCTTGCGCATTACTTTCCTTAATCAGACAGCGATAGTATATCTCCAGTGAGTCGATCTCTGAGTCGATCTCTGAGTTGATACGTTGCTCTATCTTTGCGAGTCTCCTAAGGCCATGTTGGATTACGACTCAATCTTTTCCTGACTAGGTGAAAAGGAGAGGATGCCCGCCCGTTGCTGCTCAAGGAATGCTGTTTAACATGTGATAGGGAAGCGACAAAGTACATGATGGCAAGACAAATGCTCAAAGATGTCCAAGCAGTTTAGCAGCACGCGGGTCGGCAATACTCCATAGTCGGAAACTGAGACAAGAGACTTTGTTTCTGACGCTCAAAGAAAGGGGAATCTTTCGGCTGGATATTGTACATTACTGTGCTCACCAGATGAGGTACGCCATGCATGGACGATGAAACGTTTCGCTCAACCATGTATATTTCATCAGTGTCGAGGCTGCTATCTAATGGACACCCCGCGGCCCCCGCCTTACTATGCTTGACACAAGCATCCTTTTAGGCTCTTCGTTAGAAAATCATCCATGTTATCGGTCCATAACAAGACTTCACTTTGTGTTGATTTTCTATATCTATGTAAGAATGGGTTCAAAGATCATATGGTAACTGTTAATAATTTATATCTCCGAGTTTTCGGCTCTTGAGAACGTTATAAGAGTTTTAACGTATATTTCCATGATTTGATGAGGTTTGAACAGATCTTATTTTCCTGAGGGATGGAATGGCTCAATATGTATTTCCAAAATTGCCAGTATTGTCATCATGATCAATACTATGCTGGAATCTGCCAGTGAACTGTGAGACCCTAGATAAACACCTGTTAAGTATACTGTATAATGTCCGAGATGTGTATGTAGTGTTCAAGTTGGCTCACGCTCAGTCTGTAATATAATCAACTGAGGAGTAGGCAAAGTGATTGCAAAGTGATTAGTGTGCACGGGAGCAAGCCCTTGGACGAGTCATGGCGGCAACTCAACTAATATCATATTATTTAAGATATAGGGGTCCCAACTATTACTTATCAATTTATTGGTCAAGCTGATCAAAGGATGATGGAGGAGGGTCTTCAGTCAGTCCATATGTTAGGAGGTTTGGACTCGGAGGTACGATTCAGAGGGAGGCAGAGGTCCAATCAGATGGTATCAGGACCCATCCTGTCCACTCAAATGGATTCCCTTCAAGAAGCATGAAGAGTCCTGCTTTACTATAGGTGCAATACTTGTAATATCTGAATCAGAGGCAAAACTAGTTATCTCGTACGAATAATCAGAAATTTATTGATTGGTCTAGCCAGTAAACATTGTGAAGATGGAATTCGAGAGAGTTAGACGTAGCTCTCGAGGGATAAAACTCAATACAAAGGTTAGATGTAGTCCTCGAAAGGTCAAATTCAAAAGTTAGATGCAGTTCTCGCAGGATGATTCAGAATTTCATCATAATTTCTTCTTTGCTCTGAAGAAACTCCTGAAGTTTCTCAATCCGAGGGTTCAATTTCAAGCGAAACGGAAGAGGGGTCGGCCAGACAACCCTTCATACTCTTCCAGGGATATGGGCTCGTCAGGTATGCTCTGGAAGGAGAAGGCCCAGAGAAGGCGCGAGATGGCAAGCCAAAGTTCTCGTTCAGCAGCGGGGAGGCCTGGACAAATGCGGCGCCTAGGGAGTGAGGTCAATAATGAGTTCTACTCTTGAGACTATTCAGGAATTACCCAGCGCCAAATGTCCAGTGGTCACGTTCCATCACGTTGGCGAGCTTCGCTGATTCGCCACAACCGAGGTGATCTCCGAGAAACCTATCAGGGTTGAATGTGTAGCTGAGCAAGGAACAAATTAGCTTCAAGCGGAATTTGGGTTTAAAAACATGGCTTACGGATCAGGATAGCGCTCCTCGTTGTGGTGTAAGGTGAAGCAGTTCAGAACAACAACGGTTCCTTTGGGGATGTACATTCCTTTATACACGAAGTCCTCACTAGAACAATGGGGTGTAGCCATCCAAAAAGGAGCGTGTACTCGTTGGACCTAACACATTTCGGTAGTGGTGTTTGACACTGAAGAGTAAAATATGCTGACACATACTTCTTTGATAACCGCGCGAATGTACGGAAGACTTGCCTCGTCCTCAGCTGTGGGCCAGCGGTCACGTCCTATGACACGGTCTAACTCCTCGTGAGCTCGAGCTTGAACCTCAGGATGAGAAGGAATGAGAGCAAGGAACCACTGGATCAACCCGGACGTCTAAATATGGTGAATGAATGGTAAAGAACCGAGCGGCCTCATGTTATGAGTTTTGACTGACAGAGTGAACTCCACCAAGAGTAAAAACTGCGGATAGCATACAGAGGTCTTCCCAATCCAATTTTTCTTTTTCTCGCGTCTGGAGTAGAGTCTTCACCAGGCAGTCAGGCACATCTTCCCCATTGTCCATTCTATCTTGAACCTGATTGATCATGCTGCCGTATACATCCACGAGCCCGTCATGCAGCTTACGCCCACGGGTGCGCATTTTAGAAGGTATCAGCTGGAGAGGTTCAAAGAAGTCGATAGCGTTTGACCAGGGTCCTGGCAAAGGGATCAGATGTCATCAGAGCTTGTGATAACTATTCAGTCACTGAGCTCACCCGTAAGATCCATAAATTCCATGGCGAGTTCAAGAGCTTTTTCTACAAGGGAGTCGGACGTCTAGTCTGTACGTGTCGCAAATGAGATGATCAACATATTACTACACGTTTCTGTGAGCGCAAAAATTCAATAATTTGTTTCCAAGATTTGTTTACTTGAGTGCAAAACGACCACAGTAATGTGATGGATTGATCGGAAGTATGCCTTGCTTGGAGTCTTCGTACAAGGAACGAACGAGAATGTGGGCTTCGTAATCCATAACATCCGCATAACCCTGTATCGCCTTTGGCATGAGAACTTGAGTCGCTATTCTTCGGTGCTGTCTCCTGGACAGATGTCAATTCAGTATCACTGAGTAACACTTCAGAGAGAAAAATTCGACCATCTGTCGCCATATTCAGATGCTGTAATCGCACGTCCACGCAGTATGATTTGGTTCTTCATAAAATATCTCTTCCGTGTGGAGAAATTTGAGCCATTGACAACAAGGAGATCTCGAGCAATGTGAGGGTCGGAGATGACGACGAATAGCTGAGTTCCCATCCAAATAGAGAATAATGGTCCGTATGACTTCGCCCAAGCATGCAATGCTCGCTCTGGATATTTTCGTAGAAAGCTATAGCGTAGTGGAGGACCTGGCGGTAGAATACTACCGTCAGGCCCTTTCATCCGCAGGCGAAGCCAAAGTGGGCTCAAAAAATATAACAATCCACTCCCGGCAACAAGAATCGCAACCTATTAGAACTTGTCAATAGGTGGCATAAGAGAAACTTGTGGCCTTGACAAGAACGCACGTAAGAGAGAGTATCCATATGAGTAGAAATTAGAAGATGGACAAAGGAAAGTGGGTCATTGTATGACCTCTTTTAAGACATCGGTACACAGTAATACCACCAAAATGAGAAGTACCCGGGATCAAGTTTCAATGCATGAAGTATTGATTCATTTCGTTGTTGGCAGCTTGATACAGCAACAAACTACGTGAAACACGGAAAATATTTCCATAGATCCATACATAGCGCATGACTGAATTAGATGGGCCCATGAATAAAGAAGTCCTTGGAGATTTGTGGCGCTTGCAGGCTAAGCTCATATGTCACAATATTTCGCTACCAAGTTCGATCCGAAATCCGACCGCTTACATCTCGTCGACCTCTCTGTTAATTCTCCTCTTTTTTCATGTTCGACATCTGATTTCCACTT
>JAGGAR010024050.1:0-28737 GCA_017657315.1 Termitomyces sp. K1Ag
GCTAGCGGAGTTTGTTCTTTGTTACATCAGTTCAGTGTTGCTCGGAGCACACCGACGAGCGCTTCTCGAGGAAGTTCCTTCCTTGCCTTTTCCAAATTCAGGGGCCTTCGGAATTGAAGACGTTGTGATATCTATGTGAGCAATGCGTTCTTGTACATTTTGGAAATACGCACTGCAGAGTGCGTGTTCTAAGAAAGGGACGTAACACATGATATCTCATCCTCACTCAAAACCTAGAAAAACTTAAGACACTTGAATTGGGGGCGTGGGGGACAGAAACATTACAGTATCTATGACGTTGGAGTCGATGATACTCTTCTGAAACAGAAGATTGATCCTAACTTAAGGAAGGAGAATAAAAGAGGGATCTCGTAGGGGGATCGGCCTTGCCTTCGGACATGAACGTTGGAGACTGGCGTTGTGAAGAGGAAAAATGACTGATCGGCGAGTGTAGACAGATTGTTGTTTGGGAGCTTGTGTCCTTGATCACTATTCCGACGAACCAAAACTTTCCACGACGACGTTTACACACTGAGATTGATATCGTTTTTTGAAACAAAAACAAGTTCCATCCAGACAATCACAACGACATCAAACATCACAGATCAGCCCCTTGGTGAACAGATGAGCACCAAAAGTGCACAAGACCTGAAAATAGAACGGTGTATGTATGTTTGGACATGTGCACTCACGTTTCCGCAGCACACGGGACTCGATGAAAGCTGTGACACGTTCGAAAGAGACGACAAGAACACCCACTTTGACGCCAAGTCAATGCTTCGAATGCGACTGCGCAGCAATGGACACGATCTGGGAGACGGTCCAAATGTCTGATAGGTCAGCCAGGAATCTTAATGATCAACAACGAGATCAACTTGAAGGAGATGGTGAGATATCAAGACTCGTCTTAAGTACATCGGGCGGGATTGACTGGTCCCATCTCTGTCCATCTATTGTTCTACCCCTCAATCCAAGCGTCAGCAATTTGTAAGTGCCCAGACATGAATCTCAACGGGGGACCAATGAGCAGCGGGAATCGGGTAAAAAAATTTGACCTCGAAGCTGTTGGTGGGTGATGGGTGGTTTGTGTGGGCCCGTCCGCGTCCGTCTATCGTCGGCAACAAGAAGTCTCAAGTCCAGGCATCACGTAGAAAGGCTTTTGATTCTGGGTTCGCTTCGGACATCAGAAGTTTGGCTTGTCCTTCGAGCGTTCCATAGCTACGGAAGATTGGATTACAAACGACTTGACCAGTCCGAGATGACTCACGATTATAGTGCAACAACTTCTCAATGAGATCCACGTGCGTCAAGACCATACGTCTGCAGCAATACCGTTTTAGCTGGAGCTCGTCGAGGGCATCACTTGAACAAGCAGACTTAGCACTAAATCAAGGGTACAGATGAAAGCTTTGCGACCTACCCTTCGCTAACGTCCTTCGCCAGAAGCTCCAGATACGCGTTCCACTTGTCACCAATCACTTTTCCACATGAGAAGCAACGAACAGGAATGATCTGTGGTATGGAGATACGAACGTAAACACCAGAAAGATTTCTCGGGATATTGAAGCCAAAAAGCGATACAATAATGAAACAGGCGTGAATAGATTCCGAAAGTAACTCACCATGATGATATCTACCTGTTTCGTGGGTGTCGTGCTTGAAGCAAAGAGAAACTCCCATTACATCAGCCCGAAATATAACAGCAGCAAACAATCTCCAATCCTTTCTGGGAGTCTTTCGAGGTCAGGACGCGTCACTCGCAGGGTGCAGGAACTCCTGACGTCCAGTCGACTTCCAGCTCCACTTGAATCCATTGCGATCTCGTTTCATGCTTTTATTCTCATACTATACACTTCAGTGGGAAAGTGGAAGCTAGCATAGAGATCTACTCCGCTTTTCAAATTTCAACAATGAACATCTACCCCTATCTTTCGAGAAGAGCTCACTGGTGGAGCCGTCAATGAAATGAGAGAAAGGATCAGTTTAACTCTTCTAACCTCACCATATGCGTACAGTTTGTACACAGTACGCCGTTTCTCATCATAGGTGCTATTGGCGTCATAGGAGATAGGGAATCACGAGACCTTGATCGACCTTTGCACACAACCACGGGATCAAAACCAAGCTCCTTGAACGACCCGGCTTTTCAACACCCTTCTTGATCTGCACAATGTCCCCCGATGCTCCTCTCAAGCTTACCGACTTCAGATACATGATCTTTGACGTCTACGGCACCTTGGCTGATTGGGAAAGCGGACTCTACGCCGCGTTGCAACCTCTGCTCTCTCAATTTCCCTCAGCCTCAAAGTGGTCTCGCGATGATGCAATACGTGCTTTCGTATCGGTTGAAGGAGACATACAAGCCCAACACCCGACTATGTTGTATTCCGATCTTCTCGCAAAGGCACATGAGGTGCTTGAAGCGCGTTTGGTCGCTGCAGAGAACAGATCAGGAGATGAGAAGGAGAGTAAAACTCTTGAAGGCACATCTGCTTCTGCTGCTGGAATTCCGGATGCTCCTGGGGAGTCCACAGCGTCAAGCTCCGCACCACCCGCAGCTGCTGACAATGAGCATACGATCTTCGGCAAATCCATCAAGAAATGGGAGCCGTTTCCGGACAGTGCGAAAGCGCTTAGGGAACTTTCCAAACATTTCCACCTTATTGTCCTCTCCAATGTTGATCATGCCTCTTTCGCGTATACTCATACCTACCTCTCTGAGGGCACCTTTCCATCAGCCACAGATGATAATCAGCAAGCATCGCTACTCTATAGTCGCCCCTCGCCCAATCCTCACCCACACGACTTATGGTTACCACGTCTGACACCCGGCTCTGAATCTCCGTTCTCGCTCGTCCTGACGGCACAGGATACTGGCGCATACAAGCCTGCACACGCAGGTTTCATCGCTGTGCTAGAGGCAATTCGTTCTGAGCCTTACTTGCTCGCGATGCCAGGCTCGAATAATGCTAACGTGCCCGCTACATTGCCAACTCTTGAAGACATTAAAGCCAAGACGTTGAGTGTTGCACAGAGTCTGACGCACGATCATCAACCCGCGAAGGAACTTGGTATCACTAGTGTATGGATTGATCGTCAGGGTGCATCTTGGCGCCCTATCCCCCCTGACAATGGCAGGCAATATGGATGGAGTTGGCGCTATGAGACTTTAGGGGGGCTAGCTCAGGCAGTGGCTAACGAAATTGAGGACAAGTAATCTGGACATACGGCGTCAAATTTTAGTGTACCTACGAGTACGGTCTGGTAATGAGAAACCGTTGTTGAACACTGGTACTAACAAACCACTCAATACATAGTGAGTGAATTGTTTAGGCGTTATAAATTGCGCGTTTCGTTCTCACGTCGTATGCTTCAGAGTTAAACTAATAAGTACGATTAGTTCCAAGTAACACGCAACGTCGTGAGGTCGATCTGAAGCAACGTGACATCTACGACACGACACAACCCAACATATCAGTAGACAATCGAAACAGCTACCTATAATTACTGCAGACGCGAAGGAAACGATGCGATTCAAAGATGTGGTAGTTTTCTGGGACTACTATGGTGAGCTGGCAAACCAATTGACAAATCAAGCTTCAAGACCTTTCAAGACCCAGTGTACTGATCATTCACATACCGAGAGTTGTGATGTGTCGTCCAGTGCCAGTGGATATGACATCGCACGAATCATTTGTTCTATTGCCCTCACATCTGGAAACATCAGGCAAATCAAGGCCTATTTTACTCTAAATGAACCTAGGCTCGCATTCTTCAAGCTGCCTGAAATTCGGTCAGAACTTCAGATATCAATAACCGATTGTCCCCAGAAGAACGACCGCCATGATAGCGCGATCGAAAAGGTCATAGTCGGTGAGCCTGGTCACAACAAGTTTTATCTGAAAGTTCATTCCATAAGTTGTCTCAAAAGCAGCGGACATGCTTGCGTACACCATTGATAACCCTCACTGGCAAGCGTCGCTGTCTACAATAATCTTGATATCTGGAAACCGTAACTTTGCCTACGATGTCAACTCTGCGAATGCGGGGATTTACATAAACTCGTGTTGATTTCACCAGGCATGGTCTACCTCAGTTTGAAAGCTCAGGCATCATGCTGAATACCTGGAACTGGTATCTTGATCTTCTGTATGCTGATCATGAAGTATCACAAGATGACGCCTCAGTTGAATCTGAGAGCAGCTTTCAAGCAGAACACTGCAGGCCCAGCTGCGTGGTTCGTCGCGTCAACACACTTCTAGGCTGACAACTAGTCGCCAATCGCATGTAAGCTCTCGGGTGAACTTTGGGGCCGAAATGGGGTTTTCAACACCCATGATCATGACGATGAGCAACCCAGTCACCTTTAGTTCTTAGTATATCCACCGCTAACGCCATTTCCTTTACCTCCCTCCCACCTGGTGACATATCTACCTCAATGTCTCCTGGTCCATCTTCCTCTGTTCTGCCACACGTGACAATGCAGTCTGTTAATCAACTCAGAACTCTCGTCATTGTCGTCTCAGCTGATAAACCAACGTATACCTGCGGAGATTACACCCGTCTCCGCAACACCTGATCCGCCATGTCCAACGTATTCAGCGCTGTCCTCAGATCCTCCAAAGACGCAGCCTCTCGAGGCTGTTTCGTTCCATCTTCTCAAGCAGCTTCCGGGGTCGCATCTTCAACATCTGTTGTATTTCCCAGTGCAACTCCAACGGTTCCTGTGATCCATAGTCCTATGGTTGAACGTCTTCAAGCTCTCGTTCCAAAGGGGTCCTTCAATCACTCCGTTTCCAGTTTGCTGTAGAACTGAGTAGGAAACATGTCAACGTTTACAAAAGTGCAAACGCCAAGAAATTCTCGCGGTATGCTTCCATGGCAGAAGCCTAGCAGGAATAGTTGAGCTTGGTGGGAAAGATGGTGGTGCTTGGATCAGACTTCGGCCTAAACTGCATGCCGCCACAGTGCAGAGGTAGAGAACAGACAAATTCAAAATGTCCGAATGATTAGGGTATGTACTTCCATACAAGGGAGTCCTATGAGTTCTGCATATGCCGGAAGTATCGACCCCTGCAACGCCCATCACTCACCACATGATACCACATTGGATCCGCAGAGCTAGTATATATGGCAAATTACATAGGTAGTGTAACAGTAGGGGCATCAAGAAAACACAAAAATTACTGGTATTGCATTGTGAAGGGAAAGGAGTATCCATCTCAAAAGATTTATTCCTCGTCAGATTCATCCGGAGGCCCTCCACTAATATCAACCTTCCCCTTCTCGTCCATATGCGCGTTCTCATAGCTCGCATCAATACCCGCATCCTTGCAAGAACGTTCTTCCTCTTCCGCGAGTCCTAGCGCGTCTTTGGGCAGCCACACAGTGCGCTGTGGGCGCGACACCGCAGGGTGCGCAAAGCCGTAGTCGTCAACAGACTTAGACTGGGGCTGGGAACTGGTACCACCCTCAAGGGCAGACTTCTCGAGGACAGAGACTTGATTTTTATTGTCCGTTGACAGTGCTGGCTCAGCAGCGGGCTGGTTGCCCCATGTTCGGTCTTTGATGCTAAGTGGGAGCGACTTCAAAAGGGGGCCATAGGAGTTGTTGATGATAATATGGAAGCCCGCCTGGAATAGTGATGTTAGATGCCTTGATACGATAGTAAGACTTGAATAATAGACATACAGTGAGGACGATAAGCACAACCATGAGAGCGCCTTCGGGAATGGCGCTTGGGTTTCTGTTCTCATTCCGGGCGAGGAAGAACAAGGCTGCCAGGCACACCTGCTGAACATAGAGGCCAACAAAGACATGCTGAATCGCCTTGGGGAAGAACAAGCCTCCAGTGTCACCTGACGATGGCTGGTCGTACACCCAGAGGAAAAGGTACTTGTAAAGCATGTAGAATCCAAAGAACGTAGCACAAGCCAAGCCGTTGATGATGGGCGAGATGATGGAGTATCCCAGCGCTAGAAGTAGACTTCTTAGACAACAGAGACGGGGTAGGTAGGTATGCGTGCTCACTGATAACAACAAGAAGGGTGACGTTGGGGAAAGTTGTGCCCCAATCTACACTGCCTAGCCCAAATTTGATGCCATGGACGGAACGAGGGGTGCTTCCGAGGATGAAGAGCTTGACGTAGTAAATAATCAAAGGGACAATCTGCAAGAATCCTGCGGCAACTACGGCTAGACCCTGAAGAATGATATACCTGGAAAATTGTCAGCCCTGGCCAGCTAAGGTACGGATGATTGAGAAGAGCTTACGTGAGGAAGAATGTCGAAGCTCCTGGCAAGTTCTCAGCAAGAAGGGATGGTACTGAGGTAGGATTGTTGATGAGATCAGGCAACGCCTTGATGATACCTGAACTAAGCGTAACGACGAAGAACGAATGCTGAGAAGATATAAATATTTATCTGATGAGAAGAGACATAACCATAGGATTTACGTACCACGACCTGGAAAATGAAGAAGCGAGTCATCAACGACAGTTCCAGACCATTGCGCTTGGGGATGCCCTCAAAACGGGCGAAGAGACGAAGGACGATAGGCAATAGCATCATGAGGACGGCTAGAAGGACCGGAGGCAGGATACCCGCAATGATACCGACGACGACCTTCGGAAGCTTGCAAAGCCATTTCAGCCAAGAGGTGCTGGCACAGAGACCGTAGACATTGGATACGACACCAACGAACGCAACTGCAAATCGGGAGTTAGATACGCACAACTCAGGAGTAAGGATACTCTACCAGGGATAGCCCAAAAGATAATAAGCCCGGCTGTTGCTGCCCAGCTGATTGCGATGCGGATCTAGGAGTCCGCTCTATTAGACTTCATTTAACACCAAGCTGGTCCATGATCTACCTTTCGCTCGTAAGGATTCATAGAGAGATTAGACCAAATGACATCATCGGGGGCGACCTCAATATATTTCGCACCTATTGAGAAGATCTTAAGCTGGGGTTCGAGGATGGTTCATGGGCTACTCACTCATCCGGTATGGCTCGTGATGTGTCAGAGACTGTTTCGCCAAATGTGCCGCAATCTGGTTGTTGAACGTGATGAAAGCACTGTTGACGGGCGGGTAGGACTTGTGCCCCTCCTTGTTCTTCTGACCCTTCCTCGTTGTCTCTTCGTCTGTCTCGCCCTCGATGCTATCCTTGTCAATAGGGTCGTCGCTGCGGTCACGCACGCCCAATCCGTCGTTCTCGATGATGGCCTTGCCCTCAGCTAACAGCTCTGTACAGATTCGGATTTCACTTCGACACCAGTCAATAGTATCAACCTTCTCGCCCACAAAAGGAATCCAACCGAGGCGATGTTGAGGCCTCTTATCCCTCGGAACAGACACAACATCTAACGACTGAGCGGCCTCAAGATCTCCCGCGTTTCCACTCTTTTTCGCCTTTTTGATCGCAGCGAGGCGGAGCTTGGCCGCTGTTCCCAGCAATGAAGTCTCGGCGGATTCAAGCTTATTGCACGCAGAAAGGCGCCTGTCATAGATATCTGGAAGCTCTTTGAGATTTCTGAGGTACAATGATTAGGGGGGCCGTTTCTACCAGGGGGTCAAGGAAATTACCTATTGATCCAGATTTTCTTTACACCACCAGGAAGATCATTAAAGGTATTGTAAAGAGCTTCTGTGGACAGATACTTCGCTGGAATGCCGGTCACGAGGAGAGTGTTGGCTTGAGTTGTCTTCGCATGTGCTGGGCTGACGAGGAACTGTTGTCGCTTCAAGACGAAAGCCTTCATCTCCTGCCGAATATTGTATAATATCCACACTGGTGTTCATGTTAATACTCTATAGTGACAAATGTCTCTAGGACGTACCAGTGAAGAAATATACAAGAATGAGATGAGCCGCATAACGTTTTTGCTTAGTCGGTTCGATATTACCGAAAGTGAATTGATCCAGTCCGTCTCCATTGCCAACACGCGTGTTTACGCTGTCCACAGGCATCAAAATGACCCAAGAAAAGAACCAGATTGGCAAAAGAATTTTCGTTATCATCCGGAGAAAGCGAACAAAGAAATATGCGTCCAATCCATTCGTTCGGATGATATCGCGGTAGTCTGCCTTGAAAACTGCAATGGGCCATAGAAATAGTGATTTACACAAGGGTTTGACGCGTTTCCTATTTAAAAAGGACTGTCAGTAACGTGTTGATAGATGAAGTACTGTGGAAATGGAAAATGTCTTGTTCCTGGCGTATTTACCACCATTCCGCCAGCGCACGACAGGTTATGGCCAGCAATTGGGTGCACAGTTTTTGTAAACTGACTACTCACGAGGGTGGCGGAACATAGGTTCGTGGTTCATATATCGCCTTGAACCATGGTCGCAAAATTGTAAATGCCGCTATTTCAGCGCCAAATACAATAGCGTTGAATACGAGGGCTGTCACAAACGTCGCTGTCGACGCCGACGTGGCCTCAGCGATGTCGGACCTGTGGGATAGGTTAGACGAGCGCGGGCTAGTAGGAGTAGAGGGGAACGTACATGATGGCACAAGACAACCCACATGGTGGGTCGATCGTATACTATATAGTTTCAATTTCTTGACGTCAATCGGCCGTGTTCCTAATTTAGCATACATAGCCCCAACTCGGGATGCTATCCGGATGCGTTCTCGGCTCGTCCTCTTCCACTCCTTCTGAAGCTGAACTCTGGAGTCAAACGCTACGCGATAAGGATGAAAGTACATACTTATGAGTACTGTACGCCTTCAAGTATGTAACAAATTCATCGGCAACCGGCAAGTGTCAGACCATATTTTTAATTGGCTGATGTACAGCCACATATTATGTAGTTCCTCTCCTCACTTGAGTCTAAATTATTCGCATTTGTAGTGTCATCGTTCGTCGGGAAGCTCCATGCAATCCTCGAAGACGTTGGAGAGTCAATGGATGAGAGCTGGATCTGTCGGGTTTCCCGGGCCTAGCCGACCATTTATATCACTTCTGGATTGCTTCGAAGTTCTGATTGCAGCGTTTATTTATGGACGCGCTATCTGAGGCTATCTGCTCTGTACAAAGGCTGTACAAATGCGATACAATGATATCGATATGACAGATTTTCAATGCGTCCTCTACGGCCTTGCATGAGAAAGGCCTGTCAATGATGTGGGGTGGTAATATATCAAATCGTGATGTAGACTCCGAGTCGGCACTGATGGAATAAGTAGAATCATGACAGCCATGATGGCAGGACCTCTTGATCACACTGACCTGTGTATGTATTCTCGCTCATTCTCCCATACGCCATGGCCAACTGCGGGCTTGACGAGTCAGACGCCAACTAAAGAAGATTATCTGAGAGACCCATTAATGCATTTTGATTGCCGATCCGGATATTGCCGGGACTGCGCGCATGCTTGTGCGTAGTAGACTTGAACAGAAAGACATAAAAGTTCAGACAAAAATTCCAACGCCTATCACCTCGCTACCTTTCGAAAGTAGCCCAAATGATGAAGTGTATGTCAGCATCATGAAGATGAGCTTGCTTCGCTTAGATCTTAGTGATATCCGGACGTCAACGTCCATAAGTATTTTTAGTCGCACCAAATATTATAACAACAATTGGCAATTGGCGAAAGCTCGAAAGTCTCTAGAGTACAATGTATACACATGATAACAAGAACGATCAGAGAAGATCACATATTTCGATTATGACGCCTGGATCACCATTCGGTCAAGAACTCGAAGAACAGCCTCCTTGGCAAGGGGAGTGGATACAGGGGGACGAGGCGATTCCCTCAACGTGTCATGTGCAACTAAACGCGCGATAATTTCACCCTAAATCACAGAGATTTGAGTATCAGCAAGCACGAAGTAACCGGAAGGGAACGAACCAGTTCCACAACAACAGCGATTACAATGAGCCTAAGAATGAGATCATAATCAGGGCTGAACATGAACGAAGACTTCAAACTGGTCCTTACCAGATGACAACCCAGGTTATCCTATTCATCTCATTATTATTCAGATGGTCGTGAATCGCGTCCAACTGATCCCGGGAACGTTGCATGAATATTTGGTTGGAAAAGATGGCATTGGAATCTCGATACTCACGAAATCACTGGCAACACCGAGCTTCTCATTCAGCACCTGCACCCGTCCCTTAATCTCCATGTATTCCCTAACGGCTTCGTATAGCTGGCCCAGGCTCGCCTCGCTCCAGAACAGCTCCGGTACATCGAGGACGTTCGAAACTAGATTAACGTCACGTCGCAGTTTAAAGAGCCGGCCTGTGAGCTTGAGCGCATTGCGGCGACGGAGTTGCAGTTCACCAGAAACCGCGAGTTGAGAGGGAATGGAACGAGCGAGGGAAGAGGAGAGAACTTCCTGTGCTACCGTTTCGTACCGTGCAAGAAGGGTGGACTGGGCAAGAGCATGAGCGATGGAGAGTTTAAGGAGGTGTGAGCGGGATTTGAGAGCTGTGAAGAATCAGGTCAGTCAGTCCAAGCCATATAATGACAGGAGGTAGCTCACTGAAAAAGTCGTTGTAGATTCTCGGATACGCGATATGAGGGTCATGCTTGGATGTAACATGAGTGCGAAGATTAGATAGCATGGATTCTTAGGTTACGTACCGTAAAATGACATTCCTCAACCTCCCATTGGTCCTCTTCCAATGGACGCTTTATTATTCCGGCACGTGCGAGGTCTTCTAGGATATCGCGTTCCTGTCGTTCGTACAGGCCGAAGAATACAACAACTCCATACTCGAAGAAAACGACCTCCGCAACATCTTCTTCAAGCTTAGGACACGGCGGTGATTGCCAATGAACTTTGGGCTGAAGAGGGCTCTCAGCCTCCGATAACGATGTATAAAAAGGCTCTGGTTCGGATTCAGCTTCTGATGCAAGGAGTAATTCGTTCGTGTCCTGGGGAAGGGAACCCGGTTCGGCAGGCGAAGAAGAGATGTAGCCTTCGCGAGAGTTGCTTGGTTGAGGTGTATGGGTATCGAAGTACGTTCCTTGATAACCGTCTTCTTCTGCTTCTGAAAGCCCAGCGAGGATAGACTTTTCGTTGGGCGCTTTAGCAGGCGCGGACGAACGAACGTTCGTGTCAGGGCCGTACCCTGGTAATAATGGTAAATGGTACATCTTCATTATCGCAGAAACACGTTAGAGCAGTATGAAGGCATTTGTTGAACAGTCCACTCACAACGTATAAAGCTTCGTCGAAGACTCTGGGAGTAACATTGTGCTCCCGCTTCAAAAATGAGGCCAACAATTTGGTTTTGAACGACTCCCCAACACAGTAAGCAGTTATCCTCTTAAATCCTGCTTCCTCCCTCTGCCCCTTGGTCATTCGTTCCGCCTGGCTCTTGAGCTCTCGAACACCATCCGTTTCATAGCCAAGCATGAGGTCCTCATCGATGAAAGGTTTCGTTTGCGGAGCGGATGGAAGTACTACGAGCTTTTGAGACGTTTTTGACGTCCGTTGTGCTTTTGGTCCCGCAGAAGTAAGAGAGGCGCGTCGTGCGGCTCTTGCGTCGTCGGCGTTCATAGATGGCATACGTACCAAAGGGCGACGGCGTCTCCCTGGAAGCTTTGAACTGGATGGTATCCGGATAGGACCTGACGGCTTATTTGACATTTCTATATCTAACTTCAACGTGTCTTCCACTTGGATCAAGTGATAGTTTCGACTGACTTACTAGCCTCTTGTAAAGAACTTGGGGAAGCGGTTGGGCTTTAAGTATGAGTTGAAGACACGTGTACGGACGGACCCGCATAAACGCAAGTAAACGCCGGCTGACAGGGCCGACCATGATGCATGACGTTGCGTTGTGATGTCATTCTTTCATAAACTGCCCCAGTATCAGTATCGGGCACTTAATCACCCCTTCTTGGAGGTTACAGGTTACTAGGGGGGAGAACAGGCCTATCGGGGCATCATCAGAGAAAGCATAGGAGAGAGATTAAAATTGTAAAAGGCCCATCAAGCAAAGGAAATGTTTGTATGAACTGCTGCTATTCGTGATGATCGATGACTGGTAACTAGCAGACAGAGAAGAGAAAAATGGACGCGACTTTGGCGGGAAAATTCAGTAAGATCACTTGCAAAATATACAGTACAGTCATTCCAAGTTTTGGAAGTCAAAATTACATGTTGCTTTCCCTTTATTTCTTCAAGTGTCCAGTCCACCACTCTTCAAACAACGAAAGACCAAGAGAAGCATCTCCGTTTTCTCCAATACGCAGATCCTCGGTCTCCCTAGTATAGAGTTGACAGTCACGAGGCCGCGTCGTCGCCCCAGCGCCAGTCGGGGGTTGGGCATCAGGAACGATATGACCATGCGGAAGATTGAGAATCTTAGCGAATACGAGGCAGATCTCATATTTAGTATATGGCTCTGCAGCAGAGTAATGCAAGATCGGAGGAATAGATCCCTTGTATTCTTTATAGCAAGTCAGAAAAGGCGGCATAGTGAGGCGTTCAAGATTACATACTAGATAGGCGGACCAGAAATTGTGCTATGTCGAGTACATTTGTGGGGTACCGCGTAGCGTAATGATCCATTTTGTACACCTTCCCTGACTGATCCTGGACTACATCGAGCAGTATATTGATCGCAGAATCAGAGTTCTTCGGAGCAGGCCCATACCTGAAAGAATCATTCAGTGTACGTGAAGAGTGATGGAGAATCAGAGACGTACAGAACTGGTACACGCAACACGATGACAGACGCTCCGCTGACCGCGAGAACAGCGAGTTCCCCATCTCGCTTAGACTGTCCATAAGATTGCAAAGGGTTGGTCGGAGACGAGGGAGTGTATGGGGGCGAAGTTCCATCAAAAACGTAGTCTATGAATACTTGTAAATGATTGTCATCGAAATCTGATTGAGCCGACGATTGAACCTGTTGAGATGTATACCAAAGTAAAGGGCAACTTTCTCGACAGGGAAGCCAGATGACCCGGCATTTGTGAATTTAACTGGATTTTGAAACGATCTCAATGTCCTGTTACTTTGAATTGGCTGTTGGAACTTGCAATGCGGGTTCCTTCAGGATCCTAGAAGCCACGAGTTCATCAGTTTCAGCTTTCATGCTGAGAACGGGAGAGAAGAGGGGCGTGTGGTCAAGATGCTCACCTTCTCTGCAACATCTGGTCGTCTCTCAGCAGCACAATGTATCACCCCTGAAAACCAAACGTTAAACCTCACGTTGAAAGGAAATCGGCATCGCGCGACAACGCACAGTTCGGCTTGAAATCCGTGAACAGGTTCTCTACTTCTGCTTCCCTAGTAAGATCGAGCTGCACTAACCCTTCACCCGATCTTGTGTGAGAGAGCCCGAGGACCTCGTAATGGGCGTTCACAAAAGCTTCACGGACCGCCGTGCCTAAGACACCGGACGCCCCTGTAAACGGAATAAGATCCCAGTTTTCAAGTAATGCAAAGTCGAAGATCTCGCCTGTAACAATGATTCTCAATACCATATAGTCGTCAACGTAGTAATATCAGCGCTCGTGAACGCGGACAAACTCAAAATGATTGCTGATAAAAAATACAAGCGCAAACATCCCATCGGTTCACTTTAACCTCCTCGACGGAAACAGCTGGCAAACGAGTTTCAGAGTCATAGGTTGCTCAATCACTATACATTCTGGAAGCAGTAAACTTAGCCAGCCAATTCAGGTTCACGGCATACGTAAGTATCTACCTTCCATCTTTCCGCGTGCCGACTAAACCTATTTCTCAAGGACGGTCAAGTCTCCTTGAATACATTTCATTCCTCAAGCACACAAGAAAATCCGTAGTTGGTACTGCTCAAGTGCTGAGCGAGGCATATTTTATCTTGAATCTTTTCCCGACTTGTCGGTAGCGCGCCCAGAACACAAGCCGTGGTATTTCTGGCCAAGTAGCCGCCCGGAGATCACCACTCCATTTGTTCTGCCCAGAAATCTTCGGGATTGCTCAGAATTTTCTTTTGCTCTTGTAGAATTTCCTTCTTGATGTGTGGCATGCTCTGTTTCTTCGCAAAATCTTTCCTGTGACATCTCATCGTGTACGGCTTGAAGACACGTCGGATAGAACTTGAATGGGAGTTAGCTGCATTCAAGGATTACGGCCCACATCTCGACTCTACTCTCGTATTTCCTGAAGTTTTTTGTTCTCAAAGAACTTATATTCAACTCTCAACTTTTTCGCTTCCAATTGTACCTCACTGATACCTACGTGGTTCATCACTAAATTCTGACCTCCGGTTACAACGCAACAGAGCGTCCGGAGTATCCAAAGAATCTCAAAGCAGTGTTGAATCTACTCTTGGGCGTTTGGTACTTGAAGGTCGGCGCGTTTCAACCACTCCGCTCCTAGACTGATTATGCCCTAGGATGATTGTATGGTTGACGATTAGTTTGATCTCCGATTCCTGCTGGTCATGCAGTTCTCGGTCCCTATCGAATGCACAAGTGCATTGATCACACCTGATACAAGACAGGACAAGCAAATAGAAGAAGCCTTCTTCATTGAATGCTGACCTGTGTTCAACGTCGTCGTCTGTATTTTGGTCACTGATCCATTTGAACGATCACAAGTACTCCTGGTCTCTGGACAAAAGTGCATGTTGCCGTATCGCACCAATCAAGAACTCTAGAAGCATCACAGGTACTTTGCTATTTGGATAATGTCACTTCGCCATTCGGTATGTATTCTCTCACCCGGGGTCATATGATTGACTGTCAATGATTTTATTTTTGCAATGCTCCAGTATCATGACGGTAGCTACGCAACCGCCTTCTTGGAATAGTCGGTCGACGCCGATACTATCATGGGCATTCGGGAGAGTGGCTAACTTCCTGCTGCAACTTGGTGAATTATCAGAGTATCGACTGATACAGGTGATGGAGCCTTTTGATAATTCTCTTTTAACGTCCTCTTTTGGCACATCTCTCTGCTGGAGTTCGCCATCCCCTTGAGGGAATCACGGAAACCAGCTGACTGCTTACAGAAGGTACTTCGAAAACCGAATATTACCTTCCAGACAATCTTGATTACCATCAATCTTCCCAGCCTGGAGATGATGAAAGGAAACTCGGAAAGGGCATAATAGTCAAAGATTGGAACAAACAAGTCCTACTTACGGGCGTCTTGATTGAACTATATCAATGACGGATTGTCCTTTCCGGTGGCGAAGCAAACGTGAGAGGATCATCGACAAAAACGCGACGTTTTGCTTCACCGCATATCGTTTAAAACATCCCGCGGCCTGTTCTTCGGCACTCTTTCCATCTGTGCCATCGAAATTAAACTCTATCACTGTTGTCTGGTTCCCAATATGTCTTCTCCAAGGAACGAACCGTGTAGTGGATCATACATATATATGTCACCCAAGCTTGGATTGTTTTCGTCGACATCCCACCACCTACATTGTCTTTTTACTGTCGCGAATCATGCATTCTCGTCGTCGAGGAAAGTCGATGTCTAGTGGCGATCCTCACTCACCACCATCCTCGAGACTCTCTCCAAACAGTGCAACGCTTGCATACTCGCATGTGTCAATTTATCAGTACGTCTGGCACATTTTTTTTGCATCGAATGTCTATCATAACGAGCATAACTTGTATTAGGTCCCGCCAGATACAACTTCAACTTTACAGCCTATGTATACAACCATTCCAGGCCGGCGAGAGCCATCTGGCAGTATTCAATAACCATGACTCAGTGGGAGGCAAGGTTATTCTCGACCGTAGTTGTCATCACACTGGAAGATTGTCAATATCTGTGAGAAACAAACTGTCATCAACTCAAAACTCAAAACACTAAATTCAAAAAATAGATTGAGGGCGCCTTCAACTATTATCCTACCTCTGTTCACGTGCAAGGCGATGCGATTGCCGAGTGCTCCACTCCTGAAAGGCGGAGACATATCTTCTTTTCTTCAGCTACCGTCATCCCCGTCTCGTCCGGAGCCAACTCGCCATCTCGATCAGCCTTACGCGAGGCGTTCATTAAGCATCGGCCTAGTGCCTCCAGCCCCAATCTGAATGCTACACCTATGGATAGACCTTTTCCTTTCACCTTTCAGTTACCTCGAAGCTGTCGGCCCGGCGAACAAATGCCTCCATCCTTTTCCAGCTCCAAGGTTTCTGGATCTATGTCGAACACGTTTGAGGTTTCTTATAGGATCAAGGTCGTTTGGGAAGCCAGCAATGCCATGGATGTTCCATTCGTGTACGTGTATAAACTTTCCATTCCTCCGAACCGTGCGCTGATCGTGTGGGATAGATTGGAGGTACCAATTTTGTTCTATCCTAATTATGATTTCCAATCTATGGACCCTTCATCACGAAATCCTCAGTCTTGGTTGGAAATGCCTCTAAAATCAGATCGGACGATGCCTTTTCGGTGCGCGGTAAGTTTCCTGGTCCGTCTTTATCTCAAGATTCCAAGCCCTATTTCAGGTCACCTTGCCTACCTCGGTCACGTTCTCTCGACCATCATACATTCCCTACTTCGTTGTCTTCGCAACAGCACCTCGGTCTCCAGCTCTGGCTCAGGAGATCGCCGCAGATGCGACGATTTCCGTGTCCCTCCTTCGGCAAGTCAATGTTGCCGACCAGATTGTATCGCTACCAACGCCACCGACTACACCTTCGAGCGCGAGCGACTCGGCCCGAGAGGATTCCGACGTCCTACGAAACAAACTTCTTAAATGCGTTGGACGAGGCAATAAGTCAGTTGTCAAGGCAATGAAGATGCTCGAAGAAGCTTCGGGGTTGCAAGACAAGCCGCTGCCTCCACTGCCAAACGAAACTTTCACAGAAACTGCGATATTGCAGAATAGTATTGGCACTGGTTTTCCAAAACGACCACGTCTCCGCTTTGACGGGCGGGGTCACCCATCGCTGGAGAATTACGCGGCTCTCCCTGACGGTCTTTATAAAAACAAGATTCTCGTCCCAAAAGATATCCTTCCATGCATCGACTGGGCAGGATTGAGCGTCAAGGTACTGTTGTTGGTCTTTGCTCTGCTCGTCAGAAGTTGTTCAGATTTCATAGTATTATCTCGACGTCTCAGTGCTCTTTGGCCTGGAAGATTTCCGCGCTCGAGTACCCATTCGCATAATGTGATTACTGTCTCCAACATGCGACTGCCACTGCTTTCTTAAAGTCAGCCGATCCCATCTGGCATGGGCGTCCACCGCAATATCTTGAATCATAAATCATCGATCTTGGATAGCGAGAAATTTTGTTGGTATCACTATTTGCCATCCCTCCAATTTCATGGATCTCTTTGGACTACACCAATGTAATTAAATATTTACGGCCAATTCAATTGACTAAGACAACCAAAACGCGTGCTCTAAAATAGGCAAGACCTCCCTCACGTGGCATGAGTAGCAGTATCGCGTGCACCTTGCGTGCCATCATCTCTATACTTAGACTTTCCTCGTATAGCTACATACCGTATACGGTGGTGTAGACGGGGGTTGTCTCTTACTATGGAGGTTCCAACCATGGCCGAGCACCCCACAGCGACATGGGAAGCTATGCAAGATGGGAACACGTTTTACCGAAGACAGCAACTCTATACGGTGACTGGCAAACTTCCGAATCTTGGTGACTATATAGTGGGGGGTTGTAAGCATGGGGGTCCAATAGGTTGTTTTATGTGTTCTTTCCCTCTCAGTTGAAGTTCTGATGCTTGTGTTACTAGCTGTCATGCGCGATAATTCGAAACTCGTTGCTGTAGGCCCCGGGCGGGCCGCGATATCTCTCACTAAATCACAAATACAATTATATTCGCCAGCTGGAGAAGGCTTTTTATTGATTAGTGTGGATATTCTTATCTCTTGAGTTGGAACAGAGCTGATTTATCGCTATTTTTTGTAGTGGGATCAAGGCAGGATTGTTCGTTTCGGTTGGACGGCCGACGAAAGACTGGTCGTAGTGAACGAAGAGGGTGTCTACAGACTATACGACTTGCAAGGAGATTACGAACAACATTCACTGGGAAATGAAGCCGCTGAGCTAGGACTCATTGACGCTCGCATCCAGGACAACGGCCTCGTGGCCATGACTGGGGCATTGACATTACTTGAAGTGAAAGGTTGGGAAGGTGGACGACCGTTTACATTGGCCAGTCCTGGTAAGTATCAGCCACTCTCGATACCCGAGATTATGATATCTAAGAATGAACAGGACTCACTGAACCACCCCATGTTTGGTCTGTCATTCCTCCCGACGTCAATATCTCAAGACACGTCGAAGTCCTCCTATCAGTAGACTCAACAATATTGAGTGTCGATAATTTGGAAGTTGTAGATCAACGGCTTTCACGTGGTCCCTTCACCCATATATCCCCATCACCTAACGGCAAAGCACTTGCACTACTCACGTTCTCTGGTATACTATGGGCAGTATCAACAGACTTTCAAAGAAGCATGGCCGAGTTCGATACGAAGACAATTCATGAAGCCGAGGGACCTGTTCGACAAGTTGAATGGTGTGGAAATGATGCGATTCTAGTCACTTGGGACACTTTGGTGGTTCTAGTGGGACCTTATGGGGACACACTCAAGTACGCCGTATCATTATCACCGTTTTCTATACCAGTGTATCGAACAGTCAATCCAGGTTTCTCCACTCCGGTCCAACATTCGCCGTAACAGAGTCCGATGGTGTCAGAATTATGGGTCCGGATGTTTGTGATATGGTCCAAAAAGTCCCTAGTAAGCAGCAGCCAAACTATTCCTCTACCTTGATTTGATTAACACTGACGTTTAGAGTCTTCCTTGTCAATCTTTCGCCCTGGATCAACGACAGCATCAGCCATCTTGTATACTGCATGGGAGAATTTCACGCAGCGTTTGCCTAAAGCTGATGAGAGTATCCGAAGCATACGGCCTGATCTTGCATCTGCTGTGGATGAGTGTATCGATGCGGCCGGACAAGAATGGGAACCATATTGGCAGCGTCGGTTGCTCAATGTAGGTTTCTTGACTTGTTTAACTCGAGAAAATCGATGTTCAAACCCATTCTTGCTAGGCTGCTAAATTCGGACGCGGGTTCCTTGACCTTTATAACCCCACGGATTTCGTCAACATGGGACAAATACTCAAAGTCCTGAATGCGGTCCGGTTCTACGAGATCGGTATCCCCCTAACCTATTCCCAGTGAGTGCATGCTTGGATTGCTTCTGTTCGACTGCCCTGATTACCGGGCAAGATACATCTACGCATCACCCTCTCAATTGGTGGGACGACTGACATCTCGCAATCTCCATCTCCTAGCATTACGAATCTCATCGTTCCTATCTCTCAAGCCTGATCCAGTATTGAAGCATTGGGCTACTGCGAAGATATTACGGTCTCGGCCAACTACGACAGGAACAGGGAAAGACGCGGAGTTAACTGGGGATGATGAGGTTTGTAAGATGATTGTGCAGAAATTTGAGCAGCTTGGAGGGGGTGATGTGAGTTATGCAGATATTGCCAAGAGGGCTTGGGAGGCGGGGCGGTCGGGGCTTGCGACGAAGGTATGTTAGGATTTGAATCTTGATGCTGGATAATGCCAATTGGGATGAATTGTCTTATAGTTACTGGACCATGAGACGAGGGCGTCAGATCAGGTCCCGCTGCTTCTGACGATGAAGGAGGACCGACTCGCTTTGGAAAAGGCCGTGGACAGTGGAGATACCGATCTTGGTAATTCATCTCTTGCATAGACCGGTTAATGTTGAATAATGATCATCGTCTCGCAGTCTATCATGTCCTTCTTCACTTGTACAAGCGGTTGACCATCGGAGATTTTTTCCGACTCATTGAGTCCGGTGGTCCTAAGTTGGTCTCTGCGAGTCGGCTTCTGGAAGTTTATGCAAGGGAGCAGAACAGGGAAATGCTTCGTGATTTTTACTATTCGGACGATCGTTGGGTGGAGAGTGCTGTTTTGTCTCTGGACGAAGCTTCGAGACTGAAGGTCTGTTAACCGTGCGGCAACTGAGTGATCTCGTGCTGATTAACGTAGGACCAAAACTCCAGACTTGCAGCCGTTAGAGCGGCCCAGAAGTTCTTTTCTGATGATAAGGACCGTGCGTTTGAAGCCAAGGTGGGAGCCTGGATTATAGATCACATTTCTCTTTTACTCGCTAATTCATCCTTCGTATCAGATGATGGACGAGTCCGTTCGCCTTTTGACGTTCCAACAACAGCTCGAAAAAGAGGTTGATGGAAAAGTCGAGTTTTTCGGGACAAGCGTCAATGAGACGCTACGATTGTGTATTCTCAATGGGCTGTCCAAGAGGGCTGATAAAGTTAAAAGTGATTTCAAGGTGCCCGATAAGAGGTATCTTCCTTCTCCTTCATGGGTTTCATCAAATAATTCTTATTATTGAAATAGATTCTGGTATCTAAAACTCCACGCCCTAACAACCCTCGGCGACTTCGAAGCTCTCGAGGCGTTCTCGAAATCAAAACGAAGCCCAATTGGATACGAGACCTTTGTTCGGCATCTTGTCGATACGGGGCATGCGCGGGAGGCTGTGGCGTATGTACCGAGATGCGATGGACCGAAGAGAGCGGAGATGTATGTGCTTTGTGGGGAATGGAGGCTGGCAGGAAATACGTGTAAGGAGAGGGGGGATAAGAAGGGCTTGGAGTGAGTTTTTTTTTTTTCGCTGTTTTTCCACTCTTCGTTGACCATGGAGTGATGTTTGTGAATGTAGAGACTTGCGGAAGAGAGCACCGAATTCAATGGTTGCGAGGGAGTTGGATCAGATTTTGGTGGGCATGAAGTGAATCTAATGGCGGACAAGTTCAATACAAGTATTATTTTTCTTGTTTTTTTTTCTCTTGTCCGCATAGTACATACTTTGATATCTCAATTCATTCATACCCGGTTCTCATACAGTACTTGTCTTACTGAAACCTCGGTGCGAAATTTGCCAGGGCACATTGAAAGTGTCGCGGATTCGAAGACCAACGATGTCCAACTCTTATGATCTAAGTATGTGCGCAAAACCTTCCTAAGCTTCAAACACGAAAACTACACAATTACTCATGCCCCTGAATCAAATCTCAACCATACCGTGCAATGCCTCTTCAGCTCATAATTCCCCATAAACCTCACACTCCTCTCAACAGTCATCACCCTCTCCTTCCAAAACGTATTCCCATCCCCAAGATGTTTACTCCACACCTCATACACCCACACCTCCCCCTCCATCCCTCCACCCGCAAACCAAATCGGGACTGTACGCCTCCTCCCCATGCCGATTCAACATCGCGACTCTCACCTCCCTCCCATTCCTCGACAGCACAGCACTCACATGGAGGTATTTCGTCAAATTCGTCGTGTCGGGCGTGTGATTTGGTAAGTCTTCTACGAATTTGGGGATGGTGGGGCTGGTATAGAAAGTCGAGGGACGGAGACGAAGACATCGAGGGAGGTACCTTGGGTTAGGTTTGCGAAGAGGTGCAGGGAACAGTATAAGGTCTGTGTAGATACAGGTCGGCCCTAACGTCGATGGCGTGTTTCCCCTCACTGACGGTGTAAACTGTCCACGCTCAGGTAAAGAAAGCCTGACGACACGGCCGTACAATGTAACAGATTGAAAATCAACAGGCGCAAGCTTCTTCAACATAACCCGAGCCCAGTCACCGAGCCTACATCTGCCTGAACATGGGAACTGGAACGCGCTTACCTGCACGGTCGAGTGCTGCAACAGGTACTTGGACCCGTCTCTCCAGCGACGATGCATAGATCAGTGTTTTATTCAGGAGTGCGGCACAATTGGATGAATTTGTCTACATAGATCAGCTTCCAGTGACGGTCAAGAAGTAACGAATGCGTACCGGTTCCAAATTGATCGCTCTCCTCCGTCAACCAGGCGAGTTCGGGGCGGCGCGTTTGGATCGATTTGTTGACATTTTAATGATTGTGGTACGTGCGTCTTCCATGTGAAGGCTGTCCTTGACAGCGGAAATTATGTGAGGGAGAAAGGAAGCTGAAAAAGTGGCAACAGGACATTGAGTGGGCAAGTGAATTCGTACACGGTCGCCTAGATTAGCATATGTAGGGCGAAATGCATCTTGTCCATGGCCGCTCTGTCCAGTGGTTACAATGAATTGAGCCTCATCGACATTGAGATGAATAATCCTCTCAGCCCACTTCGGATCCCGAAGATTTTTCGCAAACCGAGTAATGTGCCCCTTATAGGTGCCACACTGTTCAGGAGACACAGCATAGTGGTGATATACAGGGTGGTTTGCAACATGCTGGTATTATTTCATTTAGAATGAATACGCATATACCTAGTATGTACGCACCTTCCAGAGAGCCAGGTCATTTGGAGTATCCTTATTTACAATGAGAGTCGCAATTCCGTATCTTGTGAATTCCTTGAGCTAAGCACAAAGTAATTGATCTCAGAAGCAAGACTCATAAGACCTCAGCTGAAAAAGACTTACATGGTTCTGCTGAATCAGACGCAAAGGTGAGATCGTGGTGATAACCTTGTCCGGATTCAAGAGTGAAAGCAGAATCATGGCCAAGGTCTTCCCATATCCAGTTCCAGCACGTAAAATCAAGTCGCGCCCGCATTGAGCTGCAATGGCAGCCTGAATTTGGAAGTCGCGAGGTGTCTCCGTGCCACAAGATGCAAGATCAAGAACAAAGAAAATATCAAGAAGAATCTCGAATTCACGGGCAGAGAGGCTGTTCAGGTATTCAGGTAATTGATTAGATAGACTCAGGCGAGCTTTGAGTGACACTGGACGATTTTCAGAGAAGAGAACACGAGACATGAAGCCAGACAAGCGCGTCGATGGTTCAGAAAGGTGCTAAAATGACGTGACTTGCGCTCAACCGGTATTTGAAAGAGGAATTTGCAGATAATACTTCATAGGAGTCGTAGAAGCAGTGTAACAGTAATGTAGGGGCACGGGAAGGGCGTCTTCGCTCCCAAATGTATGTTTTCAAGGAGATAGAAGACACGGAGAGTAGTTTATGTCATACCGGCATTACCGGCATCCTTGTAAATTTCAACTCCGCTCACGCCCTGATGCAAACCTTCGAAATTGACCAGGAGTCTGTCTACCGACAAAACAGCTTGCCTCATCTTTTGGCGGTACGACAGACGGTAACGAGTCTAGGCGCGGGCGGAGTTCCCTGGTACCGATGCCATCTGAGGAAATCCAAGAGAGATAAGAGGCAAAAGACCCTGCAAGGACAGGGAAGAAGCTACCGACAAAATTTTTCCTACATTTCCAACAATCATTAGGGATCGCCAGACTGGCGGGCCGCACACTGGTTCAACGTTCAGCTCTGACAAGCTAAGGGCTTTGCTCGGCGTAAATGCGGATTCCAGGGGTAAGGAGCATTTTTCGAAGGCGTGCAGCTTGCGGGACTGAGGAGAGGCAACGCGCTGCCGACGCGTCGCATTATCGATCACTACTGAACCCTCAATATTTCGGACCACCTCTGTATAACGTACATCACCCCTCCTCGAACCCTATGATCACCCGCGGGACCATTAGAATATTAATGCATTCTATGACCGTACTTCGATTTGAAAAGGGCACTCGGACCTCGGGTCTTTCAGTCGTTATCATCAACACCACTGTCTTGCCTCGAATTTCTCGCGTTCCTGCCTCTCTTCTCACTCCATGCTCTAGAGCTTTTCTCACTGAAATTAAACAGAAATCCAGGTCGTTTATTAGGTTATGCAATACAATTTCTGTACTAGTCCTCTGGGATGTCCTTGGTGCTCTTGGTTGTGCATACTTGCCAAAGTATTGGAGGCACCGTTTTGCTGATGTACTAGTACTAATGAAAGAGTACGGCTCCTTCACAACCTAAAGAGTGCTTTACAACCTAGAAGCTTCAGCTGGACTTGACTCAAGCACCTGAGGGTGTGTGCTAGGAGCTTCAACAGGGACAGCCTCAATTGATTGAAGATATGTATCGTTGCTTTCTTGACGATAAACTTTCTTGACCTTCCAACCTGTACTCAGAAGCAGCTCTTGGATATGACGAACGGTGCGCTCCTGGGCATTGAAGAGAAGAAACATCTATCACGAAACTCATGAACAGCACATTTGTTAACCATAAGTAAAGGACTTACATCCATGTCGATACTGTATACTATCTCATTCACAGACCCGAAATTGGCAAGGAGTGGAATTGGAGCCTCGCGCGGAACTGAGCCTGGAACACGCCATCCATCTTCATCGTTGTCTGGATCACGACAAGCGAAGGGTACAATGCTCTCAATCAGCAAGAGTTTGGTGTTCTTTTGAGCTGCCACGCGAAGATGAGTCAGGAACTTGACGCAATACTCGTCCGACCAATCATGAAGAATTTGCTTGACCAGGAAGACTGACACATCACGATTTGCTGGCTGGGGTGTAAAAAAGTCCTGGACTGAACAGAGGGTCGCTATCAATCTTCTAGCAAAGCGTGACAACGAAACTGACCTTCAAGCGTGACTCGAGCATTTGGAAGATTTTTTTGCCAGAACTGGTCGGATTTGTTAGAAAAGAAAACAAAGATGAAACAGATATCTCACTTTCTTCGCATCTTCAATGACAGAGCGAAGGTCCTGAACTACAATTTCGAAGGTGGGGAACTCCCGAGCCACTGGAAGGGACTCCGAGCCGATCCCTCCACCAACGTCAACAACCATAGACCGGGCTGGAAGCTTGTTCCACTCATACGCTATGGTCATGATATGAATGGACCATAATGGTTCAGAGAATTAGACACACCCTTCAAGATTGCATCAACCGGCTGCAGAGCTTGAACTCCTTTCATCGCATTATTAAAACGGCGGGCTCTTATTTCGTCACGAGAAAAGAGATCCCACAGTGTCTCCTTCGAGTTTAAAGCTCGAGCCAACGATGAAGCATGAGGATCACCAGATTTTGCAGTGGCTGGGTCAGATAAAGTTTCCCATGCATATGCGGATGCTTTGAAGGCTTCGTCGAGGCTGCAACGATAATTAAGGGCTACTCTTCCGCTTTAAGGAAGATAAAGAACATACTGATGAGCAGCCAAAGCAGGCAGGCCAGATGTATTGTCATGCTTGGTCTCCGGACTACAGAAATCAATACTGAGGGCCCTTACTGAGTAAAGTTGATACTGACTTAGATATAATCTCCTGACTGGATTTGAGCGTATCCATCATGCTGGAGATACGCGTGTTGGCGAAGACGTTTGGTCTAACCTCTCGGTAAACATGATTGGTGGCAAGGTAGCGTAAAAACTGAGCTTTAAGAGAAAGCAGGTCGGTAATGAATTGACGTCCTTCTGGTGGCCTTTTACTTACTCAATTTGCGTGGATCTTGTCCATTCTTGGCGGCAATTTCATCAACGTGAAGGCCCTAGGAATTTCCTCAGCAACGACCAATCAACGTGAGATCAAGAGGCACTGACATCGCGACCAGCTTCGCGCAGGATCTCTGTTACGTGAGATTCAAGACAAGCACGAAGCGCTGCAGATTTGAAATGCTAGGAACAATATTAAGCAGTGATCAGTAATTAGGAGCAGAACACGCACTCCAGCAACCACATGATACAAGGAAACGTTAGGGGGAGTCACGATGGCCTCTAGATGTAAAGCCGCTGCAGATATAATGCGCGCAGATTCGGCGGCATCGGGATCGCTGCGGAAGGCTTCGGACTCAGGAATGAAAGCGGTATGTAAATCAGGAATTTGTAGTCCTTTGCGGTTGCAAACGCCCTCGAGGGTGTCGACAGCATCAGATATAAGATTGAGCAGTTCGCGGATTTGAGAGACCATTGCGTAAGGAGGGGGAAGTTGAAGGTGGGTCCTTTTACCTGTTAAGTCATGTTTATATATTTCATTATGTATGAGCGAACATCAAAAGACATAAGACACAATTCGAAAAGCAGGCTGTTAGAATCTGGCTGATGATCAAGATATTATTGGATACGATTCCGCATTGATCGGAAAACGAGGTGATAACCATCAAAACACAGTGGGGGCAGAACCGTTTACAGGCGAAATCAGAAAGACCCTTAAATTCTGCTTGTCAATCAAATGTAGATGATCTATAGTAGATGAAACTATTACTGACAGTGATACAGTGCGCATCCTCACTATCTCTCAAAATCACTTTGTCGGAAGTAATCTCTGGGACATTGAGAAAAGAAGGGATGGAGAATGCTATCAAGTAATGGATTCAGAGTGCTGTTAAGCTTAAGTATGTAGCTGTGAAGCATGGTTGAAAACAGCCACTGATTCGCTATGATAACGCCGGTGACATAGCGTAGGCGCTCAAGCGTGTGAAACAGTCGGAGCTGATCGGAGTGAGGTTGATGTAGCTGTCGGCAATAGAACTTGAAGCTTGAAGCTTGAATATTCAATATGGGGTACGAGCACAGAAAACAACATGGATTGCGAGAATATCGCACTATGATAAAGCAGCAGTAGAAGAACGCTCATACTAGATGCACTGGCATACTAAGTAAAGCCTGTGCTTCAGCCAAATGGCATGCCATCGCCCAATGTGTGGAAGGCCATAACAATTAACATGTGTTGGGGCTGTCCATCGTAGCTTATGTAGCTGTCAGGCCGCAGACGATATGAGGTATCAGCACAGCAACAGCATAGTGCAAAAGAGTCGATGTGGGCCCTTTCTGAGACTAGAACGAGTCATTTGTTTCCGCAGTTCCACACATAACCAACCTCCCCTGAAAAGGGCCGCAAGTGACCCTCATTGTGGGTGTAGGAACAACTAGAGGCCAACTCGGAAGGGCTTTACTTATGGGAAATCTGATCGATCCAACGGAGAAATCTCGTGTTCAGACTCCAGAGAACAAGACTTCATAGGGACAGCGTCTTCTTTCCTTGCCTCAACCCATGACAAGTAGGGTTATACTTTTATGCCCACGTGAAAATTCTATTATCCCCTCTTGTTCACGGTTCTGTAACAGGTGGCGTTGCCGAAGGGTGTTTCATCATTACAATGCTCACATAAATATGCAGTTCAATGAGCCTTTTATCCTCTCTCTTGTGTCGCTGGTTATTATTATGTCCGATACACTGAGCGTTTCAGAGCTCACAAGGACCACAGAGTATTTGTATGTAATTCAATCTATCCGCGTCCTTCAACATGACTCCTTGATCTTCTAGGATGGCAGCAAAAATGTTCTCTCTCGCTGCCTGCGGTTAGTTCCCCACTTTTTATTTCCCTTTCTTGTCTCATTGTCATCAATGAGGTTCAGTCATGCTTTTCTACGATATTGCGCTCACTATGGGGGATGAGGTAGAACTTATATGGATGCGGAAGTATACTCCGATGACGGTTCTATATGTTCTGGTGAGTATTAGTCTGGTCCGATATTTGAAAACCTTCTTTAAGCATCATTGGCAAACAGAATCGCTATCTCTCACCAGTGGGATACATCGTCATTATCATCTGCAAGTCTATCTTCTGTACACTGACTCTGAACTACTGACGCCACCCATCAGCATGGCACGCTTCATGGCCCAAGTCGGTCTGCAATCACTATGTATTGTTTCCGGAGGCTCTCAAGGTAGTCACGGCATTTACAATTGGAAGTAAGTGTGTTTATGTTTCTACATATGACAGTCGCTAATCACTTCCATGCTGCAGTCATTTTCATTGTCCGTGTGTACGCCATATATTCTCGAAATTTGACTGTGGCTATTCCAAGGCTATTCTGGGGGGCATCTGCCTTGCTGCGGAACTAGCCACTAAAATTGTTGGTCATTTTCTTGAGTTGATGAGATCAACCATTGATAACTTCCATACTAGTGGTCTTTCACTGATGGAACAAGCCTTGATCTCCCAGAGGGTGCGCCTCGCATGTGTCAAATCCTTTTTGATTGTACTAAACTCTATTAAGGTCTCGTGGGCTGTATTTTGGTTGGAAAATCAGGCATGTGAGTGTTCGCACCTTTGAGTAAGTGCTTCATAGTAATAATCTCATTGCAGACGCTTTGCCTTTACATGGATAGCAGAATTGGGTTTTGGTCAGTTTTTTAGTCGTGATATCTTGCATGATTGTCTGTTTGATACCTCACTTACTCACAGACTCAGTAATGTTCTTTACAATGGCCTTTCGTATGTTGCAACATAGACATATGCAGAACAGCACCAGCGGGAGTCTTTGGGAACGTATATTCCGTGATGGTATGTTCCGAGTACTATATTCTTATTTGCAGATCTGATTCTAAAGTGCACCACAGGAGTTATATATTTTGCTGTTATATTTGTTGCAAATCTTGTTACTGTTCTGATCTTCATGGTAAGTCTACCTACTAAAGCATGTGTGTCTAAACTAATGATGAAATCTAGCTTGCACCTGTAAGTCCTTCAAGTTTTCCATATTTGAACTTAACCCATTTCTACTATCACTATACAGGCTGATATCAAAGCTATCAATGCAAGTTTTAGCACTTTGTAAGCTACCAACCATTCTTGTTTCAGCCATTACCATGAACTGCTGACATATCTGACTTAGAATCACAAGTCTCATGGTGTCAAGACTGATTCTTAACCTTCGAGAGGGTTCAAGCAGGAGTGTGATTTTGCACTCAGGTAGCTCAAGGGGGTCTGAACCTGAACGAATGCCTCAGTCAGTTCCTCGTCAAGTACAGCCTTTGGCATTAGGTCATATGGCAGAATATTAGGAAGCTTTCTTGCTGAGTTGCACTTTATGGAGTATCTTCTAGCTGTAAAGCTTGCCATTCATATCATTCCCCTCAATTATAGCACTTCAT
>JAGGAR010024051.1:0-29808 GCA_017657315.1 Termitomyces sp. K1Ag
CTCACGTCGTCTTAGGGTGGTTTCCGTCGTCACAAATAACCCCCCTAACTACCCATCAAGAAGCACATACCGTCGTGCCAGGGGTGCGTGAACCTTGGGCGCCGGGCTTCGAGTTAAACGAAATGGAGAAAGGGAAGGTGGCTGTGCACGATCACGACCTTAATAGCATTGGTTTAAGACTTAAGTTGACTATACTTATTCTCATCTGCTGCACTCCAGGTATGTATGACATTGGGGAACATTCGACATGTTAGCCCTGGGTAGGTGGTATGTGACGTGACCCACAAACTACTATGTCTTTGACCTTCTAGCTTTTCAACAATGATAAGTCGTATGGACGGCCGTTAAGAGGCAGGAAAAACGTTCTTCCAACGATGCAACGCATCGCCATGAGTGAATAGATTATAGAAATGGGCCGCTCCCTAACTCCTCCTAACCCCAAACCCACCGTATCGCTTGATCCCATGCCCGAACCTCTCGATTTTCAAGCGCTCATCGAATACTACATAACCCACAATTGTCCAAACGATCGGAACTTGGCCAGAACGTCTCTTACGGAGACGTCAAAAGGTTGCGTGAAGAGTGTCAAGTCGATTCCCAACATCCGAGGTTTTTCAAGGCTGCCCGCCAACTACATGGCCACCTGCCAACCAATGGTTAATTAATAAAGATTCTGTTTTCTGTTTCGGAAAATTAGTAGTCTCAAATCTAAAAGTCGGTGCGTCCAATGCTACAAGACAGCTGTAAGCAGCTGAAATGATCAATTATGCTACAGTGGGGCCCGAAGAAAGCATCATTGAAAATTCACAAAGTTAAAAACCTTCTTTTTTTGGCCCTCGGGTGAAGTACCCACCATCGAACTGTGACTGAGTAATTCGCACCACTAGTGATCAGTCTGACATTGACATGCTCAAACTATTCTCTTCTCTTCCGATTCCATCAAATCCCTAGGTAGTTCGGATCTCAATTCGCGGGGCCCGTCCGCAGTGGGAAACTTCTGAATCCTTTGGGCACATACTATACCTAGTCTAGGTAAATCTTTCACTTCAATTGCGGGGCTCTCGAGGGATGAACCGCTGGACTAGTACCTTGACATGTCCAGACACTTGAATTTAGGAAGCTGTCTTAGATGACACTGTTCACCCTGTCGGCCTCGACTCCAGACATTTCGCGATTTGATTCTTGCTTATGTACGTTCTCTCACACGTCCAGTATAAAGATCGACTGCTGAAGCTCTTTCTCTCCCCATCACCCTCAAAGCTTAACTTTCTGAGCGATATCCAACCCTTCTTGCTAATATCTTACTCAGTGTTATCTTCGTATCACAATGTCTTCTTTCCGTATCGTTCTCCTGCTTCTCGCTGCCACCCTGGCTACTCTCTCCTTCGGCGCGCCCCTTGTGTCCACAGGAGGGAAAAAGCTGCGCGCACGTTGTACGT
The DNA here is from genome assembly GCA_017657315.1 of Termitomyces sp. K1Ag. Classification (NCBI taxonomy): domain Eukaryota; kingdom Fungi; phylum Basidiomycota; class Agaricomycetes; order Agaricales; family Lyophyllaceae; genus Termitomyces; species Termitomyces sp. K1Ag. Next base: position 1,440 of record JAGGAR010024051.1, read on the forward strand.
GTTTGTTAGCTTCTCTAATCAGTTTGGTTCTAACTCGGATGCTTCAATCTTGCAGTAGACACCGATGGTTTGGCGTAAGAGAAATCATTCGATTCAAAGTTGACCGCAATTGTACTTATATGGACTACTGACTCTAGAGCCGACGCACTGGGTCTCAATGTTGAAAAGGTTATCGGAGACGTTGAAAAGATGCCTCTTCATGCGGAGCCTCTTCCTAAGGAGCCTCTTGACAAGGAGCCTCTTGACAAGGAAGTGCCTATTGTTGGGGACGTCGTTGACTCGACAGCGCCCAAAACCTCCGGCCTGGTGTAATTTTTCGATTCGAGTCGGGGCACTCATGAATCATGTTGGTAGGCTGTTGGCTATGTATGATATTCATAATATTAATATTTTTCCTAGTCTAGAAACCATTTTCCCCTTTCCTACATTTTTAATGTTTGCTCGCCTATAAGATCTTGATATCGATTTTACGATCAGCTTGAACTAGTTTGACTCGTTTGTTCTCTCTTTCAACGTTTCCTGCTTGTATTGTTCATTTTGCTACAGCACTGGCTTATGTACTTAACTCCCTGTTATGCACTGATTCTCTTTATCTCATGGAATCGGGTCCGTGTATACGAAATCAGGATACTTGGCGTTGAAATTGTCCTTGAATAACTAAGTTGGTCTTGCTTCTGATGAATTGCTTTTGAGACTGAAGAAAAATCTTTTTAAGGTCTTAATATGCCTGAGAATACAACAAAAGGAAGAACGAATGAGGTAGTACAACAACCTAAATTTCACCAGCAGTCCAATCATAAGTACCCATCATTGAGATGCCTTAATAAGATCCGCCGCCTTCTCCGCAACACCATACAACGTTGCGGCCAACTGAGCACTGACCTGCATCGGCACAACCGAGGCATCAACCACACGCACGTTCGTCGTATCGTACACCTTCAACTGCGCGTTCACCACCCCTGTGTAGAGCCATTCATCATCAGCATCTCCCCAAGACTCTGAGATGGAGAAAACAAGAGGAAGAACACGCACCACCGAGACTGCGGCGCATCATAGCAGCCGTACCCACTGGATGCGCGACGGTGATGTAATTATTTTGTATCCACGCTTCCCATGCTGCATCTGTCCCGCGCTGTGCATCGTCGGGTACTGCGTTGCCTGGGACCGCCTCGCCTGTTGTTAGGGTGCTATATGTGTCGTGCAAGTACAAGTCAGCGTGGGATCGCGAACGGGAAAACGAGGGAAACGATGGAGGGAGAGGGGAGCGGGAAAGGACGAACCTGAGTGGAGGAGTGGTAAGAATCTTGCGAGAGAGACGGGCGGTAGCCACTTGGATGTCCATGTCGATGTCCGTCGCGAAGAAGTTGACTTTGATGGTAGGGTAGACGAACGGATCTGTGCTCTAAGTATATGTGTATATTTCCGTGAGCATTGTTTCATGGGTGAGGGGAGAAGACGCACATTGATAGCAACTGTCCCGCGGGAGAAGGGGAGGAGATTCCACATGATTATACCGACCGTCCTGCAAGCCAGTTGAAAAGTCAGGATTGTACTCACGTACAACAGGAAGGGGAGGAAGGCGTACGTAGGATATCCCGTATGATAAAAGATCTCCGAGACTGGCACTACACAGATACATGCACACATCCAATCAACATCAACACCCAGTCTCCCAGTCCACTCAAAGCCTGAACCACGCACCATTCTTATTCACAATCAAATCGGCCTGCACGCCAAATATTGTCTTCAACGCCTTCTTACTCAACCCTCCCCCCGCCTGGGACTTAGCCCAGCCAGGAATACTCGCAAATATCCTCTCTGCAGTCGTGTTCGTCTGAGCGCCAAAGACCTGTGAGAGGTTCGGATACGCAATGACGTCTGGTGGACCTCGACCGCCGACGTCGAAGCCATTGCTAGTGGCGCCGAGGGCACTCATCGTCTGCGGTGAACATTGAGATTTTATTTATGGAGGCGAAGGGGGTGGATTCACCTGCTCTTGAAGGTTCCGCCCGACAGTCTTGAGATCGATCCGTGTTTGGATGCCTAGGGGATCGAGGATGTCGGAGTCACCGATGCCAGAGAGCTGGAGAAGAGCCGGAGTCTGTTGAACGATGATTAGATGACAAGAAAAGCTGAAAGGGGAGGGGGGGGGTACCTGAATCGCACCTGCCGCAACGATCACCTCCCTCCGTGCAAACGCAACGTACCGCGTCGAATCGCCGGTTGAGGGAGCAAACTCGACGCCGGACGCTGTAAGAGGAAGGGAAGTCCCGGACCAATTGATTTTGGTTACCTAATGGTTGGTTGAATACCGAGAATATGAAAGGCGTAGAAGAGACGGCAAGACAAACCTGATGTTTAGTCAGAATGAGCCAGTTGGGCCGTGCGTTCTCAACGGGGGTGTAGTACGCTTCAGGTGCGGAGGCACGGTGTCCTTGGTCGCGCCAATTCACGGCCTACAACACGAATGTCATTCGGATGAAAAGGAGCACTAAGAAGCCTAGCTCACGATAGGCGTAACGGAAACACAATTCGGCGCCCCACCATTCAAATCCTTGCACCATTGAATGTCCGTCAAGTTCTGTATGGTCTTAATGAAATTCGGCTGCTGGGGTCCACCGTACATCGCGCTGGGTTCTGGGAACGTTACGCCTACAGGACCAGAGTAACCGTGGTATGTGTCGATAAATTGGGCGCCTTTGGATGCTTGAACGTCGTTAGGTGGTGAGAAGGCTTCAGACTTTGATGATACGCGTGGAGTAAGTATGAGTGGGTAAGGTAAGGGGAAGGAGGGGTAACAGCACCTTTTTCATGTAGGACCAGAGACTAGCCCAGTTCCATCCTACATTGGCTTCGGAGGGTTCGAGGAGCGTAGACCACGCATCATATTGTTCTTTCGCACCGCGAGTGTACGCTGCGCCGTAGATAGATGCTAAAAACACGATCAAAGCGTGCTGAGTGTCCTTCAACAGCCGGAACGGAAAAATTGCTTACACCCTCCTCCAAACGTCTTCCCACTAAATCACCTATCAGTTCATGGGTAACACCAGAAAAAAGGAACACGCGTACCCTGCTATCAGTCGTCCCTCCACCGTAGGCCACCTCCAATCTAACTCCGTCCCGAAAAACTGGCCGTAGGTATTGATATCGTAAACGATTGGATCCTTTCTATTGTCTGCGCCCGCCTCGATAACCAGGACGCTTATATCTGGATTCTCTGCGAGACGCGCAGCGACGGTGGTCCCGGTGAGTCCACCGCCTACAATGATATAGTCAAAGGTCTTGTTGTTCGCTTCGCTGTGTGATGTTGTGATGCCTGATGTAACGCGTTTGGGCAACGATGGGGACGCGAAGCTAAGACAAGCAACTGATAGCACGAGAGAGAGGCATAATAGATTCTGAGAGTGTAGCATGGGGCCTTGAGAAGCGGGGTAAAGGAATCTCGAAGAAAGTTAGATTACTTATATCCTTATCACGTCGAATATTCATATCAAAAGAGCGGTAGAATCATGTAAGGAAGGAAGGATTACTTGTGGCCTTCATCGACTTGTTCCAGCTGTCGGTTTCCGTGAACCTTCGACCAGTGGTTGTTGAAATGCCGGGAAACATCGGGTGCATTCAAATTTTAGAAGCCAGCAAACAATCTTTGATTTAGGGGATCTAATAGGACATTAATATTGCAATAGTGAGGTCAATGTCAAACGATTGAAACTCTTCTGTCTTGAGTAACTCACACTAGACCTGACTTGTTTAACATAAGTTGGAACGAAGAAAAATGATCGTATGATCGGATCGCGGTCATCGCGGTCACGGGCCTGTGACGCGTTCTCACTAGGGGTGCTCAATTCTTCGTTCAGTTCGTTCAGTTCACTTTTTTTGACGACAGAAAAAGTCGGCAATTTCCGTGAACTGTGAACAGAGAATTGAGGGTACCCGTTCACGACGTCAGTTCGGCGACTTTACAGCAGAATTTGTCGAACGGGCTCGAACGATCGTTCACCGGCTTTTCGGCAGTTCATCAGACGGTGTTTGAATTTCTCTCGAAAATGTGAACTGAACGAACTGAACGAAGAATTGAGCACCCCTACTTCAACAGTCTTCCCTCAACAACTTACATACCGCGGCTCAATGAGATGGAATGAGAGAGCGATTCCGAGGCAGCACGCACCCCCCTTTTTCAACCAGACAACTGCTTGGACCCATTTCATTGTTTGGGCTCGACGATGTAGTAATCCTTGAGTAATCCCTAGGTTATTATTCTATGAACTCTTATTTAACAGTACATAATGTACGTTCTCTAATTAATAATGTCCGGAATTGCGAGATAAGTACGTAGAGGATTATAACCAAGAGTCCAACTCCTCGATTGATGGTCATTGACTGCGAAGTGGGACCCAGTTCAATGATGCCCCACATCAACGGAAATTCTTTTCCCCACAAAACTGGGAAACGTGATTATGACAGAACTCGGTACCCGTCTCCTAAGGAAAAAAATTTTTCGTCGTAATGGAAGACACGGTTATAAGCGGGGACGGGCCCCGAGGGACAATTATACAGGGTATTGATCAGATTCCAACGATTCACGGGTTTTCGTCGTCACAGGAGGAGTATTCCGTCTCTGCGAAGCGCGATCAGAAGGTAAGTATAGGTTGTGGGTAAACAGACGCAGAACACATACCAGGTCTTCTTCGCTATAGAGATCCTTATCGGCCAACTTTCCTTGCGAGCGAGTGCGCTTATGATCACGACAACGGTTGGTCAGACACGAGGGTCACCAAAAACACAGTAAAAGCATACCAAATCGCTCGTCGGGACTTTTCCGTGCTGTTCCTGTGTGGTTTCAATCCTGATGGATATGGTTTTTTGTGGTGATTTCTTTCCAGTCGAACTTTGGTGGGTGTCGAGAAGAGTTGGTGGGATGGAAACCAGCATATGGCTGATGTCGTCAACCTGCCCGGTTATGGCCTTTCGAGCATTGAGCGTAGCGAGGAAAGAGTTCGTGTATACTTAGAGAGCAAATGATATGAGGAGAAATCGACGTATAAAGCCACTGGAACTTACGGCGCCCAATGCAGAAGTAGAATGTCGCGTAAATCAAAGTGAGCGGGGAGGCAACCAACTGATATTTTGATCAGCGACTGAAATTTTGACAAGGCCGAGACACGTACAGAAACGAGTGACGCTATAGCACACATGCTGAAGGGAAGATGAGTATTTAGTTACTAGATGGGACCACTGCCAATGAATACCTAGTCAAACTTGAGTAGCATTGACCATCAGCCTATCATTGTGGTATAAAATAACAGCTTGCACTCACACTCCAGTGTTCACAACGAATAACATCTATTACAGAGCATCAGAAAGGAGATCGGAGTCAATCCCAAGTATTGTGAACTCACCAGTCTGTTGATCATGGTGTCTGTTCTAAAAAAAAAAAGTGTTATGTCGAGCTCGCAACCATACTCATCATGTGAAAACCTTACTTTCTGAATCCTGTTCGAGCTCGGTGGAGTATAATGCAGAGACTTGCTGCAATGAGAATGTCTGCCGCAGTTGACAATGCATTGATGGAAATAGTAATCGGCTGCGAGACTGTCAGTGCAGAGCTCGAGATCGAGGCCAAATCAGACTGTACCGAAATCGACAGTAATTCGTCGTACGTGTTAAGTTGCATCCTAGATACTTTGTCAGTATATGTTCGAAGTATTTGCAGATCAAGACCCACGAAAGAACTACCCAAACTGGACAATATCCGTAAGAACTTATCCGGGAGGAATCATCCGAATTGCAACATACCGGTGCCCATCGCTAGGCATCAGAGAAAACACTTAGCGAGCAATTCCCCTATCGAAACCGAAACGAGGAGGAAAAGAGCTTACTGGCATTCGCCACGACAATGGCCAGAATGAAACAGGTCAAGAACTTATTCTTGTTACTGACTGTAAATAATGAATCAACCACAGTAGCCCGAGGAACGATATCCATAATATACTCACGCAACCAAACTCGCGTCAAATAGAAACTATAGACCGTTCAACCGTCATAATGGCATATATGGAGAAATTGATAGATCCTCACCATTGAACCAGGGCACCGGTCACGCCCTAAGGCGAATGTTCAGCCAAGATAGCGGGTATTTTGATCGATATGAATGTACCGTGAACAGAGCCTCGAGCTATGACAGAGGAATGTTAATTCGGAGCCGGGCTTTGACGCGGACACACTTACTAGGACAGACCTGATAGTACATAGAGGATCAACGCTCAACCACTAGAGACTCAAGAGGAGAGGGGCAGACTTACCAAATCAGGAGTTCCATCGATTTAGGTTTGCTATCCAGCAGCGGGTTAGCGACTTGATACAAAGCAAGCCACAATTCGGACGAACTTGTAGTTGGAAATAAGGTAGTGGTAGACTGTCACAATGCATGAGTCGAGAGATATTGCGCGTGGTATCATGCATACTCGTATGCGTGATCAAAGCGAGATGCACGATGTCAAATACAGCGGTGATAGCAACCTTCATAAAAGTAATGTCAGGAGGCTTTCAATCTTGAAAGAACTGGGATGTACCAGTGTCCGTAGATACCATGGATCTTTGGGGTAATCTTGTCCAAGGGGGCACCGTCACTGTGATACGTTCAGGAGAACAAGATCACTTACTAAGATAATAGTAAAAAGTCTGCACAAGAGAGACGCCCAACAATACCGCGCTTACAATGACGCCGATGAGCATAGAGCCCATGCTGGAAACCTCAGGTATTGAGCAAGAAGGGACAAAATGTTGGTGAGGGTACTCACTTCGCGTCAATGTGTTCGGCCATCCGAGTCAATGTCATGATAGAAAGAGAAAGGTTTGTTCACGGTAAACTATAGTCAGCAAGAACAGCGAAACATAAACCCGCGTCGCCAAGTGGCCTTAAGAAAAGGAAGAGTCGATGAGAAGCTTCAAGCCTCCCTCTCGTAAGTACAGGTGTCATAAGGTGTCATAAGGGCAATTGAGAACTGCCAAATGGAGAGTATTTCTCGTTAAACGACGAGCCCTGTCAGGCCCTGGCGCCCGATCCTGCAATTATCATTAACCATTCCTGTCGTACATCATTTCTAGGGTCGAACGGCTCATCCCTGTTCTTAGTCTATGCCTGGAATGGCCCACATGTCTCAGATTCACATACCAACGATACTCAAGTCTGCAGATGTATGTGGCCAAGATGGTCGGATAGAGTTAAGGAAAAAGCTAGCTGTCATCATGATCAACATCGTAAATTTCTGACACGGAATATCTCTTCAAATTTCGCCGGCCCATCAGATGATAAGTCCAACAATGGATTATCCAAACCAGCCGATGTTGCGGAGTGTGAAGATCGTGATCCGCGCACTGGCCGCGTGGTAACAGACCGAATAAGACTTCCGACTCATCGTATGTATTGCTTCCCAGTTTGTATATATATGCAACGGTGAACTTGTGCCCCTCATGCTCCTCAAGTCGCTTCCTGAACCGGCAACTGGCGCATTATGATTTAACGGATCTACAAAACCTTGAAAGTAATCACCTCCAATCCCTTTTTCTAGCTTGCACTTGCTGGCGGAGTAAATCATCAAATTTGCCATATGTACGCCTATAAAGTTCTATGCAGTCCAGGAAGCCTTAGATCTCGACGGATACTTTCAATGGATTTTACTATGGAAAACACTCATACTTTCTGAGAAAGGCAATTGCTGTATTATATGCCCACAGAGATCCATAGATTGTGAAAACGACAGGAATCTCGTCTGCACTCCACGACGAGAGCAACTGTCCGGCTTGCCTTGCATGTAGCAACAAATCGATTATTGCTTCGCCATACGAAATAAGAGATCTATGTAGAAAATTGATTCGCGACACAACATCAGACGACAAAGGACTGTTCCATTCCGCGTGTACTTGGTTCACTTCATGGCCAACTTGTGCAACAACCGGAGTGGACCATCTTTCAAAGCGATAATCCTATTTTCGGTTTGATACAGTAAGACAAGAGAAGTTGGGTATACGAATAAGAAAAATCAAGGGTATAGATAGACCATACCGCACGAAATAATTCTTCAGCCTTACAGATGTTCGTCATGGACAAGTGAAACGGCCTTAGGCGAGCGAGGCGTAATAATGCACTTGAAAGGCTCAGGGAAACTGCCGTTGAACAGTCCTGTTAATACAATGCTTGACACAGTGGATATCACCTACCTGATAATCCCAGATGTATTCTCATGAACGGGGGTGATCTCGACGCCGTTCTCGACGGCCTTCTTGATGTCAAAGACGGCAAGCGAGCTAGCCACAAGCGAGAAAAGTGACGTCTCTGCTAGATACATACCAGGACAGATGCGGCGTCCGTATCCGAAGCACACACTTCTTGGATTCTGCTGAGCAGGCTTCTCTGGTGTTGCAATGTGCCGCTCTGGCTGGAACTTGAAAGGTTCCGGATACACCTCGGGATCATGGAGCATGTTCCTATACACGCCACCATCAGTATTTTAAGAGATTTAGAGTTAAGTGTGGTGTACCAGAGGTTGGCGATAATGATAGATCCTTTGGGAATCAAGTACCCGCGGATGATTCCATCCTCCATTGCAGTATGTGGGACACCTGGGTTTACATACGACGATCAGCAGGGACAGAGGGCGCTCCCTCGGTGAGGTACGTACCTGTGGGCGCAACGCTGTTCCACCGTAACACTTCTGTAACAACGGCATCAATATAGGGAAGATGAGGGCGATCTGTCAGGGTAGGGAGACGTTCGCTGCCTATAACCGCATCGATTTCCGCTTGCGCCTTCTTCTGGACATCTAAACTGCTTGGTCAATTAGAGTCAATGAGCGTTGGACTCGAACGTACCTGGAAAGAGAACCATGGCCAAAAAGAAGGCATACTCAGCCGATACAGTGGTATCGGCACCACCTTGAAGTAAAGAGCGATCAATGCAAAGTGTTGTGATTGAGGCTCAAGGCACCTACCTCCGTACATAGAGCTGGCTGCGAGCTTGATCTCGAGGATATCCTCTTGGCTCATGGACTTCTCATTTTGAAGGCTTTCTGAAACGAAAGAAGGACGGGCTGCGCCGGCAGCCTGTTTGCGCTTATCAATTTTCAGCTCGATATTGAAGATGGGTCACTCACCATCTGCTGTTTAGTGTAATTGTAGGGAACCTCGATCATGTTTTGTGTCGCCTTGGCCCATTCGCGACCGAGAGCAAGGAAGCCCATACCAGGCAACCATTCGGGGAGATACTTCAATGCAGGGAAAAAATCGACTAAGAATGCACCCGGAACGGTCGCGGCACTGAAATTGTCATTGGCGCCTTCAATAAGCTTGACGAAGGGGTCCTCTCCCTCTTGCACTGTGTAGCCATATGTAAGTTGCATGATAATACCCCCCGCCAGCCTTGTAATAAGACAATGTTGAGGAGAGATTGAACTAACTGGACGAATTCAAGGACTCACTTGCGAAGATTGCTGTTTAAATTGTCCACATTAGCAAGCGTCCTCTTCAAGAACCGTCGTGTTTCGTATTCGACTAACGGATTATGACGATCCATGATAGTTGGCGCGCCGAAATGGCGGGCGAAGTGTTTGCGGAACGTCCGAAAGCGCGGTCCGTATGGAGTGAGCACCAACGTGTCCTTGTAACCGACCAGTTCCCCACCCATTTCAAGCCTCGGTCGATCAGAATATACAGATCCTTGCTTGTCTAATTCGGCCATGATCTGCGCAGAGTTGACAATGATCATGGAACGTCCAAGGAGCTTGACCGATAAAATGCCACCTTAGCGAAAGGTCAACCCCTGTACTTATTGTTATCGAATCAACGCGGCGCGCACCCCATTTCCTCCCCCACTCAGCAAAGGTCACCCACTCTTTTGAGGTAGGCATGTCGGCAACATTCTAGATTTGGCTGGTTAAGTGGCAAGTTGAAGAAACGAAATTGGCTGCTTACGCCAACAATAGGTAGCCCAGGCGGGCCAGGCGGAAGGGGGGCTGCTTGCTTGAGTTTGAGGAACCACTGGAGCAAAAGAAGACCTCCTGTGGCGGCCACGGCAAGGTTGAGTATGGACAGCGACATTCCGACAGTGAGTCCAACTCAACCGTTCAAGCCGTTAAGCGCTTATGTGCTCATTCTTGATTTACATGTATATAGAAAAATTACAAGATCATCGATCGTGGCACAATTGGCCTTACCTTATGTAATCAGGTATGTTATCGCGGTGATGAGAAAGATGACAAGGATAAAAACTGATCATGAGATCTGCGGGTGTACACATAGGTACCTTTACGAGGTCTATTCCATCCTCCCATTTTATCACGAAGAGATCAATAATGACTCAGCTGGACGAAGTAGTGAAGCGTATCGAGTGGCTAATCAAGAGGATCTGTCCTTTGGCCCTTTCCCTGGTGCCAGACCAGGGCCCGGCGCCCAGCAAGCCACCTGCCCACGCTGCCAGGTCCGATCAAGAACTAGCGATAGGCTCTGCTCGCACGGCTCTAGGGCGAAGTGATTTTTCCCCTGTTCCATGACAGTCCATGACAGGCTTCTCCAGCGTGCTCTAGCGTGCCCTGGACCTTTGTCCAAACTTTTGTTCGGTTTAAGTACGGCCTTTTCCTGCAACTTGAACAGTTCGTTGATTGACGGCCTGGCCAAGCTGTCGCGATCGCGTGACGATATGCTCTTCACCTCGCAACGCATACATTGAAAGAGACATTTTTTTGGAAATTTCTTGCAGCGGGAAATGACATGTGTATGTATCAGGTTACCTTCAAACTCCTTGGACAACGAAACGGCGTCTTTATAATTTTGATCCTAAAATCTGATGATTAACGGTTCGAAATGAGGACAAAAACAAATTACAGGGACGCGCACCATATAGCAACGAAAGCACACTTTCTGGAGACGAGTCCCACATATAAGTATGTATGCCGAGATTGAAGATCCTTTGCCTTGATTTTTATCTCTTCACTCGTCAACTCACCGCGTTTGTTCGCCACGACCTCTTTTCCCAGCCTAACGCAGAGTGAGCATAGCATCCATGTCGACAACTGCCCTTCCACTTGACAATACGTCTGTATCAACCTGTTCTCATCAGCCATCTCACTGAAGTCGTCCTCTCAGCCTTGGATCTATGCTCGTCGGCGTGATTGTAAGCGCCATGCTCTATGGCGTAGCCCTGCTTCAGACTTTTCATTACTTCAGAAGTGTGTTTCCAATCCCTTCGTCTCTCGAACCTCATTCACATGGTTCTAGTTTATCCGAAGGACCCTTGGTACATGAAGGCACTGGTCTGTCGCGTATCGCAACGATATTGACCCTCAAGTTTGACTTGGCGCAATATCCTCAGGTCATCGGTGTCGTCCTTCTTGATTCAATCCACATAATTTTGATATCTCATTCGAGTAAGTGTTTACTAGCACATGACTCTGCATTCGTGCCCATTAAATATTCCCTAGTATACTACTATCTTATCACGAATCACTTGTATGTTGCCGGTATGCTGTCTAACTACGGCAGAGTCAAACTTGATCTATCTACAGTAATCCCCCATCGCTCGCCTTAATGATATGGTGAGAATCCTTGCTGTAACTCCACGCATTTATTAACCATGTACCTGCACAGGTCCCTCCTGGTAACCATGTATGTGCCGTGGTCTTTTAACCAAACTAATCATACACTTTAGATTGAAGCTCTATTCACGGTGCGCTTGGTATTTTCGAACTTCGTCATCAAGCCATTTAATCTGAGGTCAGACTTTGAGCGGTGCCGCCGTTCAACTGTGAGGTTTATGTTCCTCTCCTTCCGTGCATAGTCTCACTTGACTCTTCTTAGATTCTACACAAGTCGTGTCTGGATACGTAGGTCTCACACCATCCTAATTCTGAACACATACCTACGCTATCTTCAGTAAGCAGAAAAAACATCCCCTTGACTCTGTTCATCATAGCCATCGTTCTTGCCAACGCTGGTGAGCACCCTGGTCTGATACAACTTGAGTCCCTGACCCTTACACGATGTTCCAGGTTGCGGAATAGGTGAATCATGTTCGGTACCACGTCAATGTTCCCGCTAACAATCTCCCCTCCAGCTTGGACCGTTCTTTCGTTTGTACCTTGCTCTTTTGTTGTCGACCTATAGATTCACTGTAAGCCAATCCGGACAGCCTTCGATATAAAACTTTTGAGGATCTTTTGAAGATGAATGTATGCCATGAAGAAGTCTTCTTGCTTACTTCCCCTTGATCATCTTTCACTGTTTAGAATCTTACTGTGACGATCAACGCGCTTTCAGCGGCCACCAATATCCTCATTGCCGCAACTCTTTGTTTTATGCTCCATAGTGCGCGAACTGGCTTTAAAAGGTATGTTTTCCTGATCTTATTCTCGTTTCTTTATTTTTCCTCACATAATTCGTAGATCAAACACGATCATTAATCGGCTGGTGAGTACGAGATCGATTAGATGAAGCTATTGACCCAATACATCGATCCAGATCATATTCGTCATTAACACTGGAATGTAAGTTTATTGAACCCCCCTTGGTTACAATGACAAATCCTAACTCTTTTGACAGGCTCACAAGGTTACTTACTTCCTTCGTCCGATCGAGCATAAAACTAACCCATTTCATCCAGCTTGTGTGCTATAGCGTCCTTGGTGTCGGTAAGAATGCATGTGCAGTAGCTGGAACCAAGTGTGGACTTATTGTATCTTAGGTCCTGGCCTCGCCGACAACATTGATTTACATCTCTTTCTACTTCTGCATCGGCCGACGTGAGCCTTTGAATCTGATCTTATGAGACCATCCTTATCCTACCTCTTGACAGTGTATGTGAACTCTCTACTTGCGACATTAAATATGCGTAGATCTCTCAGTGGAAGCGCCAAGCACCACAGTAGTCACACGATGGTATCCCTGCCGCCAGCCATCGTCGGCGGTTGCGGCGGTTCCCTAGGACAAGGTAATACAAGGGCCAGCAAAAACACCCTGCCGAACATCTCAATTCGAATTGACACCACAAAAGAGTCAATGCGGGAGGATGGGACTCTTGATTCGGTAAGCTCGTCTTCTGTCTGAAAAACTTCCCTTTTCGACCGATACTGCATAGGAGAGGTTTTAGAAGGATGAGTACTTACTTGATTCACATAAAACTCGCTCGTTTAAGCCCACTTCGAGAACACATTATCTTACCCAGTCATCGTAATGAGAATGCACGGTGGCACAACCGATCAACGTGGTCGATCTATTCTGAGGCCCTTGAAAGCGCGTCAGGATTCGGTATCCCGAGAGAGGTTTTGAAAGGGATGGTCAGCGTGATTCAAGACCAAGCCATGTGGGAGGGTGCACGTCCTGAGGGAAAGCAATGGTCGGCATGATAGTTATACCGCGACCTGCCTCATATACGGCTGATCACGAGTCTACCTGGGGAGATTGGGTCAGGTAGATAATGGTGCAAGATGACGGTGGAAACACGCGGTAAGGTCAACAGACCGTGACTGATGTTGTCGTCGTGGATACCAGCCAGAGATATAAGATAGGCCTGAGAATCTGCCTCCTGTTTGAATTATGAGGATGACGTGGGTAATGAATGAAAATGGCGGAAAGGTGACCGGCAAGCCACTCTACAGCAAAGCTAAGAAGCGGGGGTGGAATACCTTCCTCGATATAAGGAGCGCGGAAGAGGGACGGGGGAAGGGTCCGCCACGGTTGTGAGACAACTCGGTCATCGTAGCCATGCGCAGCTCGAAGTTCAAGGTCGTGCGATGGCGTCGTACTCTTGTTTACTGGTAGCGAGAACAAATAGAGTGGAAACCCTCTCCTGATGAGTATTAAGAATCCTTTCGTTCACTGTCCCGATTTTGCTTAGTGTCGTTCTAATCGGTGATCATGTTCATGGATAAGTAGACTGTACACTGTATTCCTTGTTTGGAAATCACCACCCGCAAGGTGCTAATGGACTACTTACTAAGTACATAGCGACAAATCACTTGGATCAGTCCTAGAAATCGTACTACTGGTGCAAGATACTAGACATTCAGACTTTGTCAAACCAAACTTCAGCGCGATCTCGAGCAGTTGAACCTTGAGGATCTGGGACACCAGCGCCAGCTCCCCAAATGCCTGTGAGCGCAAGACCGATATAGCTTCCGTTGATGACAAACTCCGCGTTAGCACCGATGCCTTGACTGTAGTACGTCCAGAAAGGTTCGGATTCCTGGTCTTCATTGGGCTGGAAAGCGACACCCTTCATCAGCATTTGGAGTCAAGTACAAAAATGAAAAGACTAACGACACTCAGCAACGCGCTGACGTTGAAATGGTTTCCATTGAAATGACTGAGCTTGACATGAGTCGCCCAAGGGCTGTCCCACCTGATGATAAATGTTGGAACATCTGGTTCCACTGCCCCAGGAAGAATTGTCGAAAGGTTAGTGTTCAGATCTCGGCACGATTCGGACTCGTCAGGATACGCTGAGGAAACATAGCAGAGCTCGGACTCGCCGTACCCTCCATTGTCATAAATGCCGGCTAGAGAAGTGAGAGGCACTGATGGAGGGGTCGAGTTGGTGGGAGGAGGGATTGCTGGGGGAGGCGGGACAGCCGAGGTCACCAACTGCTGATATCTGTAGTAGGGCTTGAGAGCACAAAGCAACACGTTTAGGCAAAAATTGTCATACCTGGTGTTCCAGTCGACCTTATCGAGACCAAGAGCCTCATCTATGAGATAATACCTGATGGCGCTCATGCTATAGTTACCGTAGACCTCGTCATTACTCAAGACTGCGATTCCGAGGTTGTCAAACGGAAGACGCGTTACTAAAGACGTAAATCCTGGACTTGGAATTAGAGTGAAGTCGCAAAGAAATTCAACAAAACCATTAACCAAGCACGCTACCGCCATGTTCGACAACCTCTACATTATTCAAAGATGGGTGGATTAAAGGCCTTGACCCGACCGTACTTATTACTTACCATGACCTCTATAAGTGCTCACAATTTGTCCACCTCCATAAACTGAGGGTGATAGCTCTGGAAATGGCCTATGAGTGGTCAGTACGTGGTCTTGCAAACAAAGATAGACATGTACGCTGTACCACTAACGACGGTAATTCCTGTAGCCACCTTCTGGATGATATCAGCGTCAACAATCTGAGTGTTGGTACCAGGTTTGACACCGTTAAGAAGCAACATCTGAAGCCATGTCGCCTAAATATAGTTAAGACAAGCACAAACAAGCTGCTCTGATGAGCTCACCATATCAACGGCATTGGATATAACACCTCCTGCTCCAGACAATACTTCAATAGCAAGAATCGGTAAATATAGGTCTTGAGGTAAGTAATATGTAACTCACCATTCCCATCTTCATCTCCTATCATTGACCAGTATGGGAATGTTTTGGGTGTTCCACCAAACGGGTTGACAGAAAAGTTTATATTCTGCCTCGTGAAACCATCGGCCAGATGTCCGGTTTTCGCTACGTCGTAAGAGTAGGTTGTAGACGTCAAGCCAAGAGGATCTAAGATATGCTGCTTCACATAGCGTGCGAAAGGGATCTTGGAAGGCAGAAGCGCAGTGGGCAAGTAAGATAGCGTTGTGTACATGTTATTGTTGTACTGCCACACTTGACGAAATTCTGCCGACGGCCGTTGAGACGTAAGCTTTTTGATCTGGAATAAGGACGGTTAGATCATACACCTGAGGCTTAAGACTGCGACCTACGACCGCTGGTACACTATCAGACCACTTATAAGAGAAGTCATGGCGAGGCAACCCGGTCCGGTGGCTCATGAGATCAATTATCGACGCTTGTTTCGTTGCGATGGAGTCTTCCAAACCCCAACCCGGTATTATTGATGTCAATTTCGAGTCCCAAGAAAGGCGTGGAGTAATAGATTCATTGTTGATTAGAAGTCCAGTGGCAAGAACATTGAAAAGCTGTGCGCAAAATTAATATTCACTCCTATGCTAGACGACAAAGCTCTCGCCTTGGAGTTGGAACCAATAGCAAAGAGGGTATTTTCCGTGACTTGGCTCCCATTGGCGGTCGCAACCCCATAACCTTTCGTCTCGACAGTCCAATTGCCTTGGCCATCTTTTCGAACAACTGCAATCCCTACACCGCCAGGAGACCCCCAATCAGACAGTACTTTCTCGATGAATGCATCAGTAACGTTATTGAGCACTGCAGCACCTTGGATAACGGCTGGTCTATAGAGGAGATACAATGGCAGCAATAGAGACCTCAGAAGGCGCATGACTGATGATTGGGAGAGTGCCATGAGGGCGGGGGCTTTAAAACCCATAGGATAGAGATTGGTAGGGCCCCTCGCTTACATGCGACGCGATGACATCGCAGGACATAAATGGCTCAAAGGTATGGTGTTGTCAGCGCTATCAAACATGGCTGTGGTCAGCATTGTGAGCTCTCGTAAGAGTACCAGTCAGATGGCGTTCACCTCTACGTAATGCGCACTATTCGGGCGCAAATTGTCACTTAAAAGGCTGTCAGACGGGGAAATGCAGGGTTCTGATAGCCAAATGTACATGACCAAAGCGCACAAAGGACGATTTTGGCGCGTTAGCACATCTGGCACATCTGAGTATATAGTGAAGGCAGATAGGACGGATGGTACGTACATCAGATAGATATATAAGTCCCGAATATAATGATCAATTCGTCCTCTCAATCTCACTCTGAGTCTGATCAGATCTGATTCCATAAGTAGATTGTATCATCCGGCGATGAGCGCTGAGCGACGAGTCACCCTACGATGGTCACATCGTACAAGCTACTCAGCCGGATTTTCAAACATTATTTGCCAATCCCCGGTACTCTCCATGTCCAGCTCACTCGCAATCTTCACGTTAATCTGCTGGGGCACCCTATAATGAAGATTCTTCAGGCGTTCGGCCTGCATCTCAGACATGCGTTGCGATGTGCGAATAGTCAACGTCGTTGATCCGCCACGCCAAAGCTGAACCTCCCGATCAACTCTTGCTTCTAGCATATCCAGCATTGCTTCGACAGATTCGGGCTCGCAAACCAATCGCTCGAGCTTTGGAAGAAGTGTCCCCAATCCTATGTCATACAGGATATGAATTGGGAAGCGAGTACGGGGAAAGAGGACTGAAATGGGACTGGAAGCAGGCAAGGTCGATATCGACTCGAGGAGGTCACGGAGTGAAGGTGGATCACTGCCATATCCGTTGTAATAGAGATTACAGAGAGAACTCTGAGAATTCTCCAGCATACGGGAAACACTCGCGAGATTCAAAGGATCACGGTCCAAAGGACCACGGTCAAGGATTGATAAGTGTTCCAGCTCCGGAAGTACGAAATGGCTTAATGGAGGCATCTCAGTCAAGGAATTTGCGATTAACATTGATCGCAGAAATGGAAGGGAAAGTGGTTCGAGAGGGAAATCTGGGGGAAGATTCAAGGATAGGTCAGTTAGTTTCACACACTTTTGCAGTATATGTTGCAAATCATCCGCAGGATAGGTGCCACGGAGGCTGAGATGCGTGAGATGTTCCCAAGTCCGGAGCGGCGGAATGAATCGAGAATTATACCCGGATAGATTGAGCTTCCAGAGATTGGGAAGGGATATGTCGTTGATAGACTCTGCTGAAATAGATGAGTGATCGGTCGTAACGTACAGTTCTCTGAGGGAGTCGCATTGCTGTAAGACTTTACACAAGGTGCACAAGGTGGAGGCGGTTGATGAAACATCGATGTCCAGGCATGTGAGTTGATTCCATGGAAGTCCAATGGTCATCAAGGTTTGTGACCATTTCACACCTGCGCGGAGCTTGACACTCTGGAGCTGGGTGGCCATATACAATGATTCAGATGTAAATGCCCAATTGGCTTTCAAATCAAGGCGTCGTTCATGTAGCAAGCTATCGCTGACAAAAATGGAAAACTTGTGAAGGTCAATGAATCCTTCACGAGGGACTGCCGACCAGAAATCATCGAAAGAATTGATGTTCCCACCAAATTCCAGGGAGTTGCAACGATTGAGATATGGAGTAAGGGATTTGAGATCGAAATTTATAACATACACTCTGATTGATACGTTGACAGTGGAAGGGAGAATTTCAAGAGCATACTCCAAGTCCTGAGCTGACTGAGACCGTAACGTTACTTGAGGACATCCCCACAGCTGCGGCTCACTGCGGGAAATGTATCGCCAGTGGGAACAAACACGTCCGAGAATCCAAGGAAGTTGCGTCAGTTTGGGTGGTATCAGGACGTCGACGTCCTCCGAGAGCAGTAAAAATATCGCCGAGAGTAACTCTGACGGAAGCCGTTCAGACGGCGCCAATGCTGCACAAAGTCTCTCGACCTCTGATATCCGGGCATCGTGCCTCGCAACTACAGCTTCAACCTCTTTTTCAATTTCGGAGAGCGTCTGTTCAGCATCGATCAGTAATGGGGAGTCCCGTATGACCTCTGTTCTGGGTGGGACATTGGTGTCCGCTATCTTGGGGCTAGAATTCTCCTTGAGTTTATCAATAACTCGTGAAGAGTTATCTAAACAACCCATGAGGAAATTATCTAGAATTGCGGTTGTCATGTTCGCTTCAATTAACAGGAGGCCCTCTTTACGTACCTTCTTCGTCACTTGGAAATTTCTAGGTTGACAAAAAACAGGGAACAGAATTCACTATGGAGTTTATTTACGTGATCCATCGCAAGATCACCGATCACCGATTATCGAGTTCTTAATCAGGTTTACATATGTTATGGGACAACCCAGAACAACCGAATTTTAGACTACTTTTCTGCGGCCATCTGTTACATGCGGTTCGCACTATCTGTCGAGATCTTAAGACATCTGTTATCATTGGGCTTAGGTGTCGTGCTCTTTATGATCTTGTTATGATCAATACATCTGATAGTATCGGTTGTTATTGCACATGTTATTGACCAATACATTAATACATCATCCTACTATTATCCATGCCGCACTGTCCCTTTGACCGGTCTGAAGATCTGACCGGGACCTCCGAAACACACATTAATTCGAATTCTTCTTAGGGTTAAAAACGTTTAACCCTAACCTGAATGTGTAAACAGTCATGACTCTGCCAATGATATTCATAGAGACGAATAAGAGTACATATATGTAGCTTGTGGCGACAATAACCAGTCGGTTTTATCAGTACACTAACGTCATTATGTTCGTAGGTGGGATGTAAGATATTTGTATAATCCAGCATCCATTGGGCGACGAGTCCTACGATAATCAATCATCCACCAGATATCTTACAAACTACTCAGCCGGATTTCCAAAGACCATATGCCAACCCACAATAACCTTTACATTCAACTCATTCACAATCTTCATGTCAATTTGCCGGGGCACCCTGAGATGGAGATTCTTGAGGCGTTCGGCCTGCATCTCGGACACACCTGGCGATGTGCGAATAGTCAACGTCGTTGATCCGCCACGCCAAAGCTGAACCTTGCGATCAACTCTTGCCTCTAGCATGTCCAGCATAGCATCTATAGATTCTGGAATGCACTTCAACTCGTCGAGGTTCGGAAGAAGTGTTCCTACGCCGATGTCGTGGAGGATAGGAGCTGATAATTTCCCCAGACGGAGAAGGACCGAGCTAACAGATGGCATTGATAAGAGAAGATCATAAGGAATCCCTGAAAAAGTGGTACAATAGAAATAAAACAGAGGACACCTGGAGTGGGACAACATATCGGAAACACTCGAAAGATCCAAAAGAGCACTGTCGAAGATATACAATTTTTCCAAGCTTGGAAGCACCAAACGGCTCAATGGTAGGGGTCCGAAACACAAAGTCGTCAATTCAAGGGACCGGATAGAAGGCAAGGAAAGAGGTTCGACAGGAAAGTCTGAGGGAGGACAGAGAGACAATTGAGTCAGGTTCACACATTTCTGTAGTATATGTCGCAAATAATCCGCGGGATAGGGATGTGAGAGGGTTAGGCTTGTAAGACACTCCCAATGATGTAGTGGCGGGATCCACGGCGGCCTACCATTGGATTCAGAGACATGGAGACTCGAAAGATGGGGAAGGTAGAGGTTGTTATTATTGAACTCGGAGACCGACTTGTATGAAGAATATGTTGTCAGATAGAGTCGTGCCAGGGAGCTGCATTGGCTTAAGACTTCGTATAGAGCAGGGATATCTGACGGGCCGTCGACGTAAAGGTATGTAAGCTGATTCCATGGTATTCCCATCGATAGTAAGGTCGATGACCAGCGCGGACTGAAGGAAAGCGAAACGCTTTGAAGGTGGCTGGCCCTATGCAGTAATCCGGCTGTAAATCCCCAGCTCATCCCTGAAGCGATGCGTTCCTCAAATCGCGAGATATCACCTGTATCGAGGGAAAGCCGATGGAGGTTGATAAACGCATTGTGAGGGATCGGCGACAACCAAAGTACATCGAAATCATTGATATCCGCGGATAGGTCCAGGATTTTGCAACGATGAATATATGGTATTAGGGGTGTCAAATTGACAATTGAGTATACGCCAGGCTGCCTGACCTTGATTGATAAGTGGACAGCAGGGGGAAGAATGCTTAAAGCACATTCTAACTTGTGAACTGGCGACTCGGACTCGGATATCCACTCGATTTGAGGACACCCCCACAGCCGCGGGTCACTTCGTGAAATCGATCGCCAGCGAGAACAAACACGCCCGAGGACCCAGGGATTCTGTGTCAGTACAGGCGGTATATTGATATCCTCGTTGGAGAGAAACAAGAATATTTCCGAGAGCAATTCAGTCGGAAGCCGTGAGGCCGGAGCTATGCTAAGTCTCTGGTCTTCAGATTTCGGAGTATCGCACGCTTCGCGCCTGGTGATAGAGGCCGGAACCTCTTTTTCAATCGCGGAGAGAGTCTGTTCACCTTCTACCGGCAGAGCGGGGCCTTTTAGGACTTCGATTTTGGATAGGACATTGTCGTTCGCTGCCTTACTGTCAGGATACGGCTTGAGTTTACTAAGGACGAGTGAAGTGTCATCTAGAGAGGCCATGTTGAATTGTCTAACGAGAATCAACGTTACATTCATTTCTAAGAGAGCACCTTTCAACGTTCATCACACACCTTTCAAATACTTCATTCAAAACCGACCCAAGTCGCACAAGCTAAAGGTTGTGTCTCGGACGTCTCGGGCCGCTCCCAGGGAACCCTAACCCGATTCGTGGAAAAATATGGAAAACTTTGGAAAACGTCACCAGCTTAGCTTCCTCCACCACCAACAAAATGGCCCGTCGTTCTGCACCTGATTCCGTCCCGTCCTACATGCCCCATCCATCACAAAGACGAACAGTCGGCGGCCACGACGAGGACCAATCAGCCCTCTCGAGGTAAGCCAACATCACCGCATGCGAGGTTTAAGCTCAAGCGAGCGTTTTGACTTTGAACTAGGTTCCTCCAGACAGAGATTCTTGCACCTGAAAAGCTTCCGGGAAATATCAATCTCCTCGTTGGTGCCACTATGTTCTTCGGGGGCATATTGGCTGTGAGGACGTGGGGCGAACTAATGATTCCTGCGTGATGTGTATTTTTTAAAAGGTGCGTGGTTTTATGATTTTGCTAGCTTGGGACTGACGCGAATGTGTAGTACTTATGCCATTTGTCGCATTTTCATTTCATGTTCGACTATCAATAATACGCCTCATCTACTATCTCATCATAATTTGGACGTTGCTGAATTGGACTTATCGTGCTTATAAACTAACAGGAGATCAATGGTAACCGTCGAATTCTTTGATGCTTAGACCATCGCCGGTGCAAAAAACATTATGTAAATCGGGATCCCTTCAATACGAAGATTTGCATGAAATTGCAAGTGCCTTTTTACGTTCAATTGCGAGGTCGTCCTTGGCGATGTTTCCTGACAAAGTCGACTGTATTGTCAACACTTTCCCTAGGAGCGGGTATAAAAAGGATGGCGTGGATGAGGGCCCTAATCGATGAAGTGAGGTTCTAAAAATCTGAACGGGTGAGCACCAAATTCCTTCTATAGGGGCTACTGGCTCAATTAAATTTTCTTCTTAGTGATCAAAGGCCTCTGCCAATTTTTCATCCTTACTCAACACTTAAGATATCATGAATTGAGGTCCTATCGTTATCTACCTCTCGTACATGTTGGTGGTCGTCATGACATCAACGCAGTCTCACAGCACTCAGTCAACGCGCATCACGACAGTTGTATCCCGACACCAATGGCAGCGGTCGGTCATGCACTTCGGGGGAAGCTGTGCATGGATTACATATGTACTACGAGCCTACCTAAGCGCTAAGCATCCACCTCCAAGCGCCCACTCATGGCCGGCTGTGTGTCACAAGTGATCATGACTGTCTAAAATTCGCAGTCAGAAAACGAATTCTTGTTTGTCACTCTTGTCCGATTTTCGCTGTTCGTTTTTATCCAGTCGACTACAACACATCTGTCCTTTTGATCCCATCTGACACAAGCCTCAAGTCTCGAAAATTCCGCAGGCCAGTGCCGTCGCCTATGTACGTTGGGAGAACGGCTGAACAAGCAGTTGAACAGATCCTGGTCACTCCATGCGCACACTAGCTTCCTCCCAGAGATCGTAACCACCTTTGACTTTCCCCCAGAATCAGAAGACAATATCTTTGAATGGGCAGCAAGGCTAGCATGCTCCCGCGCTTCCTTGTCCTATCTAAGCAGATGCAGCGCTGTGTCGAAAAAGTGATCTACGAAACCCTTGTCGTACGTCCTGACTATAAGCATAAACCCGACGTTGTATATGCTGCTAATAGGGCTCTCTTACGGGTGTTCGAGTCACGTCCAGCAGAATTTTTGTGGAGTATGTCCGCAACGTAGGCATAATGACGGGTACACCCGAGAAGACTGGAGATCATCCTTTCCAAACGTACTGATATCCGCCACTTGTTGCCTATGCACGATGACGATTTTGGCGGGGGACCTGGTTGATCGCCACAACATCCCTGCGGTCCACACTCACATCACTCCGCACCGGGAGATAGATTTTTCACGAGATGGCTAGGTATGGTCTCGAACTTTGGAACGTATCGATCCTAGGATTATTCTCTCAGCTTAAATTTTACCAGGTTTCACCACTTGACTGGATGCCCTCGTTGGAAATTGTTCACTTGAATCTTTATAAAGCTTACGACGAGGACTACAGGACATAGGGATTACCCTATCTACGACTCCCCGCTTGCAAGTACTGTCTCTCAGACTCTTTGATGAAACTTCAATGAACGATACGTAGGATTACATTCTGGACCGGAGAATATTAATAGGCAAGAAGATAGAGATTGTAATCAGGAATATGGAATTTGGCCCGTCGCCTTCTTCTCATCTCTTTGTTGCTGCACGGGTTGTTGATGTGGTACAGGACAATCGTTCCGCTGTTCATTCAGCTACAGGCGATGCGGTAGTGGGAGAAAGGAGGTCCTGGGACCTGCAAGTTAAGTGTAAAGGCTGTGCTCGTCTTTCATCGACAGTATCTGGACTAATTTAAAGTAATTTGCATGGTCTCTAGCTTGATTCTGCAGAGCGTTTTTCAACATCGGATATGGTGTAACGGCTAACATTGCCGCCTCTCATAACAGGCGGACTGTTGTGAGCGCGGCAGCTCGGGGTTCGATTCCCCGTATCCGAACTTAGTTTAAAGGCCTAACTTTTTTCATTCCAATGAACGAACGCTTCCATGATACACTAATTGAATCGGAAAATATTGTCTCCAACAACACCTTCAAGTTCCCTCAAGTCCTCCCTAATCTCATTCCAAATCACCGCCCTACCTCCTTCCACTCCCCTGCCTCTCCCAAGTTCTTGACGCTAGCGTTTACCCAGTGTCGAATATGGTGTGACGTTAACGCTATCATCGCCGGTCTATCATTTTGTTACAATTTCAAATTCAGTCAACGCAGCTGCAGGCACGCATGTGCATGGACTAAGAGCTAAGAGATACTGATCATGAATGTGATTACAAACAGACTGTCATGGACAAACCAACCTAACCTATTCAAGGAAACAACAACGAACGGAAAAGATCGCTTGTGCTCATAATGAAGCTATCTTCTCCAACAACACCTTCCTCCCTTTCGCCTGCCCGCCCTCCAACGCTTCCCTAACCTCATCCCCAAACCAATTCTTCACCTCCTTACTCACCTCTCCCTTCTTCTCTCCATCCCTAATCAACGCCTCACACATCTCCGCCACCACAAACGCTCCATTCCCCTCACCCAAAGTACACATACCAATCGTAACATCCTTTCCTACGATCTTCACGAACTCCTTAGCGAATAGACTGGCGTCCCAGTTCGGCGCAAGGTCGACGGATTTGGTGGTGTGGTTGAAGTGGCCGCCTTGGAGAAGGGTTTTGTACAGGCGGGAGGTGTGCGGGAGGTCGATTGGGTGTGGGGAAGAGGGGTCGACGGAGGGGTAGGAGGTGGAGATAGCACGGAGGAGGGATTGGGAGGCGAGGGTTTTGTCTGTAGGCGAAGTTTACTCAAGATTGTGTTCAGGAATACGGCAAGGGAAGAACATACCTCCATCGGCGAAGAGCATGATTTCTGCCGCTACAAGACTGCCTCCTGGCTCTTTTATGATACTCACTGTGTTCTGTTCTAACCACGATAAGAGAGCCTCGCTTGCGTACTTTCGCACCTCCTCCTCACGCGCTTCAGGTGCCTTCTTACTTGTCTGAGACCGTATCTCGTCTGTCTCGGTGAGTAGTGTGATTTGCACTGGCGTGAAATGGCGTCTTGTACGTGGCACGAGGAGGTAAAACAGGGCACGGCGACCTTGGGGTGAAACGAGAAGGTTTGCCGCGGGACCGGTCATTTCCGCGATAAGAGACTTCGAAGCGAGCTTAGTGTCGCTGCGTGACCACACATAAGATTCAGAGTAGAGAAGAGACACAGAAAATCACCCACTCAATAACATCGAGGGCTGTGAACAAGACCATTTGCGCATCATCATCAAGACACATACGCTCAATGTGCGGCTTAAGCACCTTGAGGATTTGTTTCCGGTCTTTGGCGGTTCCATAGGCCAGAAACTCCCGAACGACGCGGCTGCCGTCCTTGGTGTGTACCATCTCGGCCAAGACTTCCTGGCACGTCTCGAACATCTCTCGGCGTAGTTTATCGCGCTCGGTTTCGTCGGGAATGCCGTTGAGGGCGGAGAGGTACTCCCAGAGGGCGCGATGCACGACTGCATGTGTTACTGCGCCTTTATCGGAGTTGTTGAAGCTGCGTGAGGGGTAAATAGGCGAATGAGTGGGCTGTAAGAGTGTACGTACATTGTGACGAGATTTTCTTTGAGAGCGTTTAGGACTCTCCGTCTTCTCTCGATGTCCGTACCTTCCAGTACCCCCCTCAGACCCTTCTTAGCTTTCAACCTCGTCCCGCTCCTTCTGCCGACCGTACTTCACCACAGTTTGGACTATACGGCTCGCATCATGCTTGAACACGATCTCCTTGACCATTCCACGAATAACGTTCATAAGATCCTGTATGTGTTTCTGTCGTTCGGCCGTCGGTATATTTTTTTCCCGCGCGAGTGACCACACGCGTTTTGCATCGCTAAGTAACGATGAATGTGGCTTTGCAGCTCGCCGCTGCTCATGTAGAGCCTTTTGTGCCTTGTGAGATTCGCGAGAGGCTGTGATAACTGAATAGATAGATCGGTAAGTTGGACCATAAATGACGTACCGTTTGGATCTTTCGATTGTACAGGCTTGGTTGGTGCTGTATCTAGGGTATCTTCCTCCATAGGTTCATCGTTTACGTCGTCCTGGTCCACGAATTCATCATTGTCTCCTTCAAGGTCATCAAAGTCATCGTCCGAGTCCCCAGAGGCCTCCGTAGTAGAGGCTGGTGCAGTTACAGGTTGACTCCGCTTTTTCTCAGCTTTCGTAGGCTTTTCGAGCTGTATTTTCTTTGGTTTAGGTCCGGTTTGTGTAGGTGCCTGTCGTTTCTTCGGAGCAACCATATTTACAAGAAAGAAAAAATGAATGGAGAAATGGCTGCAGCTGGGTCGCGATTTCCAAAACTTTTTCGATCACCATCAATGGCTGTTTGGCAAACACTTGAACAATCAATACGTCGACGTCGTTGACCGTGACGTCCGTTCTTTCTTGCCCATGATACAGCCTAGGTTGCCGTCATGTAAGGCTTTTTGCATGTCTCCTGACCCCGTTGCTGAACGTGAATCTAAGGCCACCTAGAGGCGGATATAGGAGGAAAGCTGCCCTCGATGGGGATGCGACACCGTTGACACCTGTGAGGACATGCTCAAGCACTCTTAATTGAAATTTCTCTGATTCTCGCCACAAAATAGTCTTTGGGTGAACAACTCTCCTATTTGCACAACCCACGTCCGTTCAAGAATCCAAATTACACGAAGAACATCAATCGACGCGCCAAGAATGTGAAGAACGTTCTCAGTCAAGAACGCGAACGTGACCGCTTGGAACGCGAGAAGAGGAGGCAGGAGAAGTTGGAAGGTGATGCTATGGATGTTGATGGAGAAGTTCACGAAGAAGATATGCCGTCTTGTGAGTTTTTGACTTTCAATACCGTATCGTTCAATCAAAAAATGAATAACGATCTGCAGACACGTCTATCGAGGCACCTCCATCTCTGCTCCCTCACAAACATTATTGTGATATTACTGGACTGGAAGCTCCGTACACTGATCCAGCGACCGGCCTTCGGTATCATGACAAGAGTGTTTACGATGTCTTAAAGAGTTTGGTAAGTTGTAGTCAATCCTTATTGGCTCTTACCTGACTGCTGGCCATAGAGTGCAAGCTCTGCCAAAGAATATCTAGCAAGTACGTTTTATGCTGATTCGCATTTTTGGTCTCATCTCATTCTATCTAGCTCGGGGCGTCAGTTCAATCGTCAAATAACCGCCATACACATCTGTACTATGTTTTTCTATTACTATGGAATATGTCATTGACCTACTACGCTTTCCCTGACCTTTCAAACGTTTCAATCCTTTGGCCTGTTCATCTCCGTGTCTCCATCCATCTACTTCGTATCTTCGAAGCTGATTAGCTCACGTCGCAGCCTGTTTTGAACGTTTGAACACTCAACGTCTCAGGGGTTCTATCCATATGTGGGAGTTTTGCCTTGACCGCACATTTGTGTTTTCCGTCTAGCTCGGGGCGTCAGTTCAATCGTCAAATAACCGCCATACACATCTGTAGTATGTTTTTCTATTACTATGGAATATGTTATTGACCTACTACGCTTTCCCCCACCTTTCAAACGTTTCAATCCTTTGGCCTGTTCATCTCCGTGTCTCCATCCATCTACTTCGCATCGCCGGAGCTGATTAGCTCACGTCGCAGCCTGTTTTGAATGTTTGAACACTCAACGTCTCAGGGGTTCTATCCATTTGCGGGAGTTTTGCCTTGACCGCACATTTGTGTTTTCCGATCTCGCAGGAAAGCAAATTTCACCTGCTATGGACGTGGAATGTCCTTTCAGATAGGGCCAGATGACTGATCGAAACATCAAATCAAAGACAATCAGACTTTTTGCGGTTCTGGCAGCTAGGAAGCACCCAAAGTGTGTGCAGTCAGTCATGAGATGATGACATTTCCAGAATGTAGGTTGCTATGGCAGTTCAATGTCGATGTTTTGCATCGCTGATTTGGTCCCTGCGATAACATGTAGTATTTTTAGCGTTGAGCGCTTGTTCGAAGACAGTGGACTCGGGGATTCAACATGACTCCGTCACTCATTTGACTAGCGACCGCATTATCGTTCGTCAGTTTTCAGCTTCAGGAATGTATCGTCCCACTAATATCTCGAATTGCTTTAGGACATGCACGTCTTCAGAGTACTTCCGCTCGATGGTGACAATATGTTCAAGTTCGAAATCAGCTATGTATCACTGCTGATTGAGGCTACGACGTTTTTGTTGCCAACAAGAAACCCGTAACTTGTCATGTTGGTTCAACGATAACACAGCGGGAAGGCTATTCTCTCTCACGTAAAGCATTGGTGGATAGATCCTTCAGATGTTCAGCAACATATCACTGATCTGTCATCGTATATGTTTCTGCATTGCATCGAATTCAAAGTTCAAGGAGAAGAATCGGTTGAGAACGTGCGTCTGTACGATGCAGAAGCATGCCAATTACAGTACTCATCATAGGAACCAGGGCGCCATCTCGGTTGCGAGGTTCGACTCTCACCATGCCCAATGTGTGCAGGCTCGGAGTCCACGGGTCCTCACTTGAACTCATATATGTCTACATATATGAGTTCATTGAAATACTGTGACCTTATCAGATCTCACTCATAGCCATCCTTTCCCTTCGACGATACGCAG
>JAGGAR010024052.1:0-34318 GCA_017657315.1 Termitomyces sp. K1Ag
CCTTCGACGCAAAGAACTCTTGCCCAATCCAATGGTGGGTACTCCATGGCAGAGGCTTTGGGCAAGCCAGAGTGACCAAGCTTTCATCACAATGATGGGTTTCAACGTGAAGACTTTTCGATACATTCTTGAGGGTCGAGGGTGATTTGTGCAGCATTGGAAGAGTAGTCCAATTCCTCATGGAGATGTTTCAGCAATGGGCGAACCATGTCTTGGCGGCCGCTCACTTGATGCATGTGGGGCACTCGGGCTCACACTCCATTATCTCGGATCAGCGATGCTCGAAGTCAGTTTGCAGCAAATCTTCACACTCATTCCCACCACCATCTCACAATATCTCAACTTTTCATTAAAAATACTTCATGAGACGTTGGCACTGATGAAGGAAACTGAAATTTTGCTGCCATGTACACAAGAGGAGTTTGACTCCCAGTCTGAGTTGATATGCAAGCGGCACCCTCTCCTGCGGGGTGCATTTGGGAGCATAGATGGGTTGTCATTGGCTGTGGAGGAGTCTGAAGACCCGGAGATGGAGAATGCGACGTACAATGGCTGGAAGAGTGCTCATTGCATTAATAATGTCTTGGTTTTCTCTCCAGAAGGTGCGTTGTTGTGTTCTCTAGTTATAAGCATGTCTCATAAGTATTAGGGAGCATTGTAATGGCCGTTCTCAATGCACCAGGAAGCAGTGGTAGTAACAAGATCTTTGGTGATGTCGAGATTGCCGATATGAATGGTCAGACACATCTTCACTGGAGGACCCTCGGCGGTGTTGGCAGTGGCTGCAAGACTCTTGATGAAGGGTGGTGAGAAGCTGGACTTGGCTTTCAGCACAATCTGCCCGGCGAGTTTCTTCCATGACACGGTCGGTGAGCACTTCATTATGTGCACGAAGTTCTCACACTTCTTGTTGTATTGCAGTAAGATGCGATAACTGG
This sequence comes from Termitomyces sp. K1Ag, assembly GCA_017657315.1. NCBI lineage: Eukaryota > Fungi > Basidiomycota > Agaricomycetes > Agaricales > Lyophyllaceae > Termitomyces > Termitomyces sp. K1Ag. Next base: position 939 of record JAGGAR010024052.1, read on the forward strand.
ATACTCTGCAACATACGGGTCTTATTGTGCTCCCAAACTGTGGAAGGATTGAAGAGGCTGGTGATGGAGGAGAGGGCTTTAGTGGCAGCAGCAGTGCATGAATGGCGAGAGGGAGGGGTTTCAAGGGGTTTGGCAGTCTGGTAAGCCTTTGTCACAACAGTCTTCTTGGCATCTTTGCTCTCCTTGCTCTTCACATCTTTAGCTGTATTACCACAAGATTTGGAGTGTTTTTTTGCCACATCTTCATCATCACTAAGCTCAATCACTGACTCATCTACAGAGCCATCAGGACCTGATTCCTCTGCATCTTCAAACTCTGAGTCATCCAGTGTGAGAGTACCCGCTTTCTCCTCAATTGCCTCCTCGACTTTGAGTGCAATAGCCATAGGATTTGTCTTGGGGTCACAATCCGCTGAACCAGTTGGTTTACTCTTGGCATCGTGGACAAGCTAGACAAAGAAAACTCAATAAGTAATCAGTGAGTTGTGTTACGTATCAGATGCTCACTGCCTCAAATTTCCCCTTCAAAGACTTGTCATCTCTCTTGGGATAGTTGTTCTCAGTTGCCCACTCATTGTATCTTTTGGTGGCTGCCTTCCACCCTGCACCACCAATTGGGAGCCTCCTAGCCATGCAATCAAGAAGTTGCAATTTCTCCTCAGTGCTGAAGTTGCACGAGCCTGGCTGTCAACCCTTTGTCACCTTGGTCTTCGGCTCAACTGCAGCCTTGCCTTTTGCAGCTATGGAGGCCTTCTTTTTAGCTGAAGGCTTCAGTGCATTATTGTTACCCTGAGATGGCTTCTTTTTCTTCTGATCCTTCGGCTCAAACTCATCATCACTTGCAGGTGTTTTGGTGCGCTTCTTCCCACGAGCTTTGCCTGCTATCTTGCCAGGTTCAGGCATGGTGTCCGATTCAGAATTAGGAGTACGAGGGGTAGGAGGAGGTACATATGGTGGGAGATGCTGTACTATATTTGCTCCAAAGTTTGGTGGAAGTGTGAAGTTAGGGGCAGGACCGTGCACACGATGGGAAATGGATGCAACTGTATGATTGACAGGTTGGTGATCAATGATTTGATGTCCAAGAGGGTGTGGGGTTGGACGGGGTGCAGGGGTCCTCGGAATGGGGGGGAGTCCAGGAGGAGGGAACGGTGCCCTGAATGCACTCTGTTGGCTTGGTGTATAACTATACTGTATGTAATTATTATCATAAGAAAGCTGTATGCCGAAAATCAGGGAAAATTTCCTAAATGGGTGATGAAAATTTACTGAAGGAAAACCTGTACTAGCAGGGGTGTGTGGTGGATAAGGAGTGTTCACAAAGTTGTTTTGAAGTTGAGAAGCAGGTATAGGACTGGAGATTTGACTCTGATCTGTGGTCAAGTTGGTGCTGTGACCAGCAGCAATATTGCGGGTATCAGAATTTTCAAGGCTATCAGGCTCAGAAGTTTGAGAAGAAGTGTTTTTATCATTGAATTGAGACATATTGTGAGAGGTTTTAATGGAGCTGTTGACCTGTGGGTGTCGAGAAGTGGTGAATCAGTGAATGGAGAAAAAATCTGCTACGACAGCGTGTTATGGCCAAAAGGGCAACCGGAGTGCAAAAATCAGATGGCATCACGCATATCACATCAAAAGACAAATTTTCAGTTTACAGAGGGGTCCGGAGGCCTCTGCAGATCCCTTAACAACGACGAAATCTAGAGAGGTCGTTTTCCATCATGTCCCATCAATTTTGACCATTTGGGGAATCGGCATCTCGGCTGATGGAAAAATCTAGGTCTGGAATTTCCTAGATCCATTCTAAATCCTTACGGGAAGTCACCCACTCACGTATGGTGCGTGGCGCTTAGTCACCGCTACTTTTGTACAGCGGCGGAATTGGTCAACCAAAAACCCAACTTCCCCTACAAGGGTGCAGATGGGTACATCAAGCTGGCAAACAGTCTGATCAATCTAAGAGTACAAGATATACACAAAAATTGCTCAATTGAAAGTTGGAGAAGCATCTAGGTGTGGTTATGGGTTGGTTAGGGGGATATTTACAGACCCATATAATTGATCTCTTTCTCTTTCTCACATTGTTTTTGAGGGGTTTTCAACCATTTTTCAGCCGATTTCAGCTACCCGGGACGTGTAAATGACCATATATGGAAGGAGCAGCAGAATTGACCTTGACAGAAAATTCTATCTCCATCAGTTCTTGGAAGTTTGAAAATCGGTCTTGGGGTTTGATTCCTTTTGTGAAAATACGCATTTTGGCTAGAGGGATAAGAAATTAGATTTTTTGTTGAGGTGTGACATCAGTTGTACAAAAGTAGCGGTGACTAAGCGCCTCGCACCATAAGAGAGTCGGGGAACTGAATCGATCAAAAGCCTTTGATCGAGGTCTATGTAAGCGACACGACCCTCGATCGACCCTCTACACGTCATGGCCTCTTCGACATATCACATCGCATTGTCGCTTCATCGACAATGACTCCATTGTTTTCTTCACCTATCGGACATCGTATTTAGTTCTAGCCACCGCTTCACCCATCCTCATCCTGCTTCCCTTCTCCCCACTCACACAGAGCTCGTCAGGTTTGTACATGCCCGCATCCTGCTTCCCTTCTCCCCACTCACACAGAGCTCGTCAGGTTTGTACATGCCCGCATCCTGCTTCCCTTCTCCCCACTCACACAGAGCTCATCGGTCCTCTGGACTCGGCTTTTTCTTTCTCCCACCCCTCATATCCACTTACCCCTCTCATTGTGTTTCTTTCTTCTCTTGCTTAGCACTTGTCTCGTAGTTTACTCGCCCGTGCCGGCTTGAGTGCGGTTTCCCTTTTGGGATCCGTGCGAGAGCTAGGGCGACCAAATAAACTCTATTTGCTCGCACTCTACAAGATTTCCTCAAGTGTAAGGAATCCTCTGCTCCATCTCTTTCCTCCTCCTCGTCCCCTCACCTCAGCTCGGGAGCCGACATAGAATCAGTTGAGTTGTCATACACGTGACATGCCTGGGAATTTACTTTTTAAGGGAATGTCATAGTGGGGAAAAGCTGGGCGAGTTCGCGCACCTCACCTCAACAAAATCCCAACCACTTACCTAACACTCACACTCAAAGCTTGCAACAGACGAACTCTACATAATATTGTCGGAAATTTATTCCACCCCACGTATGATCATCCTATCTCGTTGGACGTTCCTCCGCTGTCACCATTCGAGACGGACACGCTAACTCTTGGAAAACAAAAGAGTACCACCCCGACTTACACCTTATATATACGAGTTTAGAAAGGTGGTGCCGCATGGGCCGGTGGGGAAACCCAACGAGGTGCTTCTTTTATCCGAACAGTTCATCAAGACGACATCGTTCTCCCCACATCCATCTTTATCTACGGTCTCTACACCGTGCTCGTTCGGTGATAAAATAACTTGGTCCCCTGGTACATGTGCCGTAGTACGAAGTTTGTGCTGCGCATGGTGCGTCGATCGGCTTCAGAAAGGAGAGAGTGAAGAGAGCGGTTGGGGACTTGAAGAGGGAGTCGGTGGAGTTCATGGGTTGAGTGTGACTGAAGCCAAGGTGAGTGCTGTTGTCTTTCGATGTGTCTTGGAGGAGTAACCCGTATGCAAACCTGTTGATCTGGCATCCTCCTCTTTCCATTAGCTGAGAAATTCGAGCGACGTAAGATGTGGTTGAGGCGCATGTGGGCTATTTAATTACTATTCGGGGTGTGCGCTTGGGACGGGATGATGATGTTTTCCCAGGTACATGCCTCCGAGCTGAGTGCTCGTCCGGCTTGCCATACAAAAGGAGCTCGACGCATGCCTTCGTTCAAGGAATCAACAAGCCTTTTTGGTTTATCTCATTTCCTGAAGAGTCCCTCCCAAGGCCATTATCAAGATAACCGGTGCAAGCTCAAGTTGAACGGACATCGAGTATGTTTGTCTCACGCAGGAAGTGGGGACAAGCCGTGAGATCAAATGCGGATGAGTAGCTACCAAACTACGATATTGTAACTTTGTTCATCCTAAAAATTCAGAAAACCGAATAAGTACTTACGGATGTTTCACAAGGACCCTGGGCCTTCCCGTGTGGCAGCAAGCCGCGGAGGACCGCTCGCCGCTCGTCGCAAATGGCAACTGAATGTCTTCAAGTTCAACGTTCAATGGAGTACGTACACGTGTAAAAACATGCTGTATAAGTACAAGCCAGTGGCGATAACAGAATTTAGTTCCATCCAACACTAAACAGGATGTGACTCGCTTAACTTGAAAAACACGTGCTGGAATCTGCATACATACTTAAAATTATGACAGAAGAATGATAGGGCGTCCAATGGTAAGTTAGGCATAAGTATCACGAAGCCTACATTTGACTGAATAATTGGGCATCACAGCTGCTGTTTCAATCGACAAGGTAGACGGATGTAAATGACAAAAATGTCGCCTGAAGGACCGCGCTCATGATGAGGCTCTTCGAAAGTCTTGTTTTGAACAGTCCAACCCGACACCATTTTCTTCAATTTCTCCGTTCGACGCTACCCATGCCCTAACCGACGCGCCATTTCCCTCATTACACGGCTTCGTTAGTCAATCAGATACTCAGGGACCATAGATGCTGCTATCGAGCTTCTTATGTCGCCAGCCGATTCCCAATATCTATATTTACAATTTCGCGGAGCACTGCTGGCGAAGCTTTTAAATATCGAGTCTCGACAGCCTCAGCAGTTCAACCTTTCGCAATGTCTACTGCAGATCATGAAGAGACTCCGCTACTCAACAGGACGAAGCCACCACCGATACCTTGGTCTCAAGTTCTGGTTATCATGTTCCTCATGCTTATGGAACCCTTTAGTTCGCAATTAATATCTCCTTTTGTACCGGAAGTAAGTAGATTTCTCTGCTTTATTTCGACGTGAGCCTGTCGTTGAAACTTCTCACTTAGCTCATTCGTGAAATCGGAATCACGCATGGAAATGAAACTCATGTTGGCTATTATGCTGGGATGTTGGTCCGTCTTTTCTATCTTACTCTTCTCTTCCCTCGGCTGAAGCACACTAGCAATCGGCTTTCTACTTGTGCGAGGCAGCCGGTGTACTCTATTGGGGCAGATTATCTGATCGAATCGGCCGCAAACCCGTCATCCTGTTTGGTCTGATTGGAATACCCATGTCGTCGCTGTGGTTTGGCCTTTCAAAATCAATCTGGGGTCTTGTTTTAAGGTAGGCAACCGATTTCAAGCTATGATCAGTTCAAGGATCTGACAACGCTCTCGGCCATTAGTCGCTGCCTCTGTGGCGCATTGAGTCAGTCCCAGAAACAATTAGTCATTCAGTTTATCTCATGAAATGTCTAGACGGAAATGCAGGTGTCATCAAGACGTGAGCAAATCAATCTCTGCATGCGTTACCATTCCTTATTTATGATACGTACAGAATGCTACCCGAGATGATGTCGACAGAACACTTACCTGTGGTGAGTTCTCTTAGCTACTCTAATATACCAACTCTCAAGGGTGACCGAAGATCTGGGGTTTCCTGCCCCTTTCTTGGACTATCGGCGCAACAGTGGGTTTCCTATCCATAATACAATATTCGTACATGATATAATACTCTTTGACAGCTCGGACCCATTGTCGGTGGCTACCTCTCTCAACCTACAGAACGATACCCTCACATATTCGGAGAGATCCAATTCTTCAAGACATACCCATACTTCCTACCCTGTGCAGCCCCCTCTATATTATCCGTCGTCGCTTGTGTCACCGTGTTCCACTTGCTCAAAGAGACTGTCCAGTCTCCTATCCCAATCAGTCATCTCTTCAAGGAGTCCAGGTCCCAACAAGGAAAGTCCTCACGAGTCACACCCCTTCGACATGTTCTCAACTCGAGGGTCATCATCTCCGTTGGTAATTATGCTCTTGCCGCCCTCCTGGAGATGTCATTCCGCGCTATACAGCCTCTTTTCTTGGCTACACCTATTGAACTTGGCGGACTGGAGCTTCCTCCGCCGTCCATAGGCAATATTCTTTCCGCAGGTGTATCCCTGGGAGCTGCTCAGATCTTTGTTTTCCCATTCCTTCATCGACGATGGGGCGACAAGGCGACATTTGTGAACGGGCTCGCCTGTACTATTCCTATTTTTCTCGTGTTTCCAATCGTACATTGGATGGTTAAGGTGCATGGTTTCAATTATCTCCTGTGGGTGGCCATTGCACTGCAGTGGCTCATGACGTTTGGATATGGTTGGTCATTTGGTAAGCATGTACACCGGTATTATCTTGGATCTGATGCTGACTTTGTTCTGTTTGTGGCTTGTATAGGGACAATCTTTATGTATATAACCGCCGCGGCGCCCGACAAAGCCTCATTAGGCACGACACACGGTTTGAGCCAAGTACGTTGCAGTATATAACCACAGAAATCACCGCTGACGCCGAAAGATAGATGGTGGTTAGCTTAATGAGAGCTATTGGGCCGGCTGGTGCGAGCAGTTTATTCTCTTTGTCTATCGGACATGGATATCTGGGCGGTAATCTCGTCTACTATGTCCTTTTCGTTATAACATGTGTCGGAGTTGCTGCTGCGGATTACCTTCTGCCGCAGAAGGTGTGGAATACATCATGATATATGTTGAGATCTGGTAGGCCACCGGATGTGATATTGGGACAAGTAAATCTCTATACTAGTTACCTGCTGGTTTACACAAAGAATTTATATGATAGCTACTGTACATATAGGTACCCCCGGCTCCAGTCAGTTCTACTCGTCCGGTGGGATAGGCATTTGATAGGCATTGGAAATCATCAACTTTTCATACTTTCCTTGATTCTCTTGAGTCTCTCCAGCAAATACATCTTGAGATCAGGGGCATGCTGCACCTACAAATCGGTATACGGAGCACCTCACGATCCATCTCTCATCGTGTTCCTTGACTCGGTTTGCAGTCTACTAGAAACTGGTTCAAGTTCCTCCTGAGGTGTCTGTCACTCGCAGAGTCTCGCCATTATTTCGCACAATGCGTACTTGACTAGTGATCCCGACACAATCAGAGACATACTGTCTCCTCGGCAAATCCGCTATCTATTGCAATTGCTTCCAAATTGACCTACACTTCGGAACACTTTGTATGAACACAACAAGGATTGATTTCGACCCCCTAAACTGCTGGTTGGATATTTTCTTCATTTTACATCCTTCTTACCTCCCCAGAAGCGCTAGCTCACTCACACTGAACAAATCAATGATACTCTGTCTACACCTCATGCCACTTCAATGCTCTTCCTGTCTTTACATTGTTCAACTGTATGGACATATCTAATCCGCGTGCGAATGACCGGGTCTCGTACTATATGTGGGATAAATGTTAAGATTAAGTAGTCTCGCTAGGCCAATGTAGTTGATATGTGGGTGGAATCATCATGGATGACTTAGATACCCCTGCATCAGAACCTTCATTCATTGAATTCCCTGTCCCCGTGCCGCGGCAATTGTTTTGTGAGGGTTTCAGCCATACACCAAAACTTTGTGAAGGTTCCTCCTCTGATCGATGTAATCTATAGTGGTTTAAGATCTTTCCCGAATCCGGGAACACGTCCGACAGAAAGGCTGCCACTTCTGGAACAGCAGCAGACATTATAGGCGAAAATCCGACGTCCAGAGTGTGTAGAGTAAGTATCATACTGTTATTTGTATTGGGAATGATACAACCATCGAGCGTGATGCTGAGCCAGTCCAAGTTGCGACAGTATTGTGCGAAGTGTATGAGACTTGATAACGTGAGTGCTGGCTGACTATAAGGTTTGCTTCCCGACGCAAGGAAAAGCATACGAAGCGTAATCCATACGATAGCCAGCTCTCTGGCAAAAGTGTCATCGAAATCGAAACCACTGACAGATCAAGTATGTCAGATAAGTGAATTCAAGTAATGGTGTGCTATCATCTCCTGAGACCTGTAATCCTGGCAAGACAGTCTCTGCCTCAACGGGGATGCCAAGTGTGAAGTAATGTTGGAATAGCGAGCGTACCACTAGAAATCATCAATCAATTCATTTACCTTTGTTCCCGGGTAATCCTCTCTTTGACATTAATCCCTGTTCATTAAGCATTTATGGATCTTATTTTTTTTCTTTGGGCTCCTGAGCTCATCTCTTCAATTATTCTTTCAATTGTACACACATATTTGTATTTAAAGCCTGTTCAATGTGAATATGGACCTCGCGCGATTGCGAGGGTACACTGCTATTACGAGTGAGCGTGAAGGCCCGCTTACTTTGACACAATCGCGCAGCATACCTTCTTGCTTCCTGATCTCGCGCTGCCTTGTTGCTTGCTTGCGCTTTTCGCCTCGAGGCTATCTGTTAGAGGTTGCAGCACCTTAAAGCTGTAGAAGGCGGCCGCAGTCCGATATCTGCAGAAGAAGAAGAATTTGCATTTACTTGCCCTTGCCTGGAAGTTCCAGGCTTGAATTTACCCAGAGATCAAGACACGTAAGAGACATGAATGCAGGTGATGAAAGGGTGGAAGGAATGTCAAAATGATGTCTGGGTGAGAAGGAAAGGAATTTTAAAGCCGGTAGCTGGGCAATATGGACGAACGCTTCTGCAGAAATGTGACCAGCCCACCATGATTCCCATCCCATCACTGCTGTAGATATTGTTTCCATTGTTTCTGGGTGCGTATGGCCAATAGACTTGAATAAGACCTCTGCCGAAAAAGGACACCACCTAGCAAGGTTGGAAATAAATATTCGGGATGAATAGTCTTCCTTGCAGGAATAAAAAAACGTCGCAAGCAGGAGCCCATATGCAAGGGAGCAAAGGAAGACATTCTTAATTCTGAGGATTGAAATCATAAGTTGGCCAGTAGAGGTACTTAACATTCGGTAACAAGGCTCGACCGCCTGTTGGAAGCTGCAAGGTCTGATAAACAGAAAGGTCGAGTCGGACCTTGATTGGCCCGCCGTATCCTCGACCCATTTTTTAAACTAGCGACGCATGTTTCTCGAAACGAGTCCAATCCATATTGCGAGTTTCTAGTTCAGAAGTCATGAATTTACTGAGTATCAAAGGGAAACCAGAGGCAGAGAAAACGCACAAAGTCAACTCCCTGTATTATCCAAAGATCCTCTGGCATACACTTAAGAAGAGGCGTCAAACCATCTATATCCGACCACACTAAAGAGAGAATCAGCTTGTAGAGATCGCGGTAGGTATGCAGAAGAGCGACGAGATCTCGATACTGAAAGTTCTTGCCATCCTCGTTGACCACAGAAACATATGAATATATGATCTTGATGATATCAGAAACGTAAGGACAACGGTGCATCGCGTCGTTGGCGTGTCATGTTCATTGACGAGGAAGGACGATAGGTTTGCACGAGTAAGGAAAATTGTGTGTAACCGAGCGAAACAAGTCTATTTGTAAATTGTAAGGACGGGAAGCAAGCCGCCTTCACATCGCGCAGCAAGGGCGCGGATCAGGTTTTTCGCTCTCCGCAACTCTCCGGAGACAGGATATTTCCGAGTCGCCGGTTATTAAAACCTCACTCATCTTGCCAAAATACATACCACTAGAAACCTTTCCAAGCAGACCCTGAAAGAAACGAGGCTTTAGCTTCGAAGTCTACACAGTAACATTTTGACGGCCCTTAACACGCCTCTACATAGCGCGCCTTGTGCGCATGCTCTCGGCTGATGCAATAAGCAGCAATGATTGGTTGACAGCTCGAACAAGATAACAACGTTGCAGCCTCGAGGCCTGAAATTTGAAACTTGAGGCCTGAGTGGTATAAGGTTTGAAGCTGTCCCATCTTTGGATACCCCACAAGATTCTGCTTACCATTATTACATTGCCAGGATGTCATTCGATGGGTTTGTTTTCCAAATCTCCAATGCATACTATCCACGCCAGGTGATACAAATCAAGCCTAATAATGTGACTGGCACGTAGACTGCTAAAGATTTGCTTATCTTCCTTATGCTCACATGCTTGCGTTTAGTCAATTCATCCAAAAACTTCAATGGCAATGGTCAGAAGGTGCGCGTTCCACAGAAGACAATCAGCTACACTCATACATTTACCACGGTCAATCACTGTGTCAGTGGACTTTCTGGCAGGCGTATTCGGATGATAGCTACGTGATTCGCAATTACCCAAGCGGCCGATTCCTCGGCTTGTCATATCATGGCATGCTCGTGGGTGTCAACGAGGATGCTGCTATTCACTGGGACATACAACCTTCTGGATATGATCCTAGCACCTGGGTGTGAGTTTAATCTATCCGGCCGTAAAACAGGTCTTCTGAAATGCCTCACATTCAGTATTCGGATGAAAAATGATACTTTGAATCGTGTATTAACATTAACCGAAGCTGATGGTGCCGTGGTTCTTGATTATGCTGATCCAAGAAGGGGCCAGCTTCAGGAGTGGCGGCTACGAGATACGGGTATGTATCCAGATTCCAGTGCACGATTTATTCATTTTGGCCTGAGCGGTTACACCTAGGGTATCATTGGCCCAGTGAAGACTCCACTGGCAGAGTTCATTATTGAATCGTAACAGACAATAGATTCCTGAGATAATTTCTGCTTGTATCACTTGACTTTGGTTACATTCACAGAGATAGACCTATCAGGTGTTGTCACAATCTAAGCATAGGCTCAGTGGTAAAACCAGAGGAACTGAAATTCGAATGACGTGGAGTTTTGAACATCGAAGGAAATCACGGTCAATGCATCCGGTGTGCAAGTCCAATTTATTCGACTCGCTGGGAGAAAATACATAGAAATAACGAGCTAAAATCATTTACAGCAAGGTATTGACCACCTCCATCTTGAGCGGCAGCTGGGGATATGCAGGTGAATCTTTGACCATTGGCGTTGTGATGGGGGTCATCTTCCAAATGATCTCCTTCTCGGAAGGGTAGAAACGGAAGTTAGCAATAAGCATGGACAAAACGACCTCTTCCACAAAGGCTCGTTAACAAGAGCGGGTTTCCAGAAGAATGAGGTACAACTTACTCATTTCCAATTGGGAGAATTTGAAACCAATGCACGCCCGACCGCCACCCAAGAATGTCATTCTAGGAGAGATTAGCCTATCCAAATGTCTAAAGAAAATGATAAGGAGAACTGACAGATGGGAATAGATACCAGGTACATGAGCGACGTGAACAGCTTCCGGAAGAGGAGAGAGCCATCTCTCAGGTTTCCATTCGAGCGAGTCGGGGCCCCAGAGAAGGGGGTCCCTGTTAGCGTTGAAGATGGAGATGAAGATCTTGGTGTTCTTGGGAACCAAGATAGATTCTATCTTGCGTCCGTCAAGTCCTTTAATGGGAGTAGACAATGGTAAGATGATGTCTTTGCGGGCCCTAGATGAAGGTGAGTAGGGCAATCTGCAAACCGAGTGATGATAGTACGTACACTCTCATGACCCTTGGGACTGGCGGATAGCTGTTGAGGAAATGTTAGCAAGTCTGGGTGGCACTATATCAGACATACAGGCGCAAGGTCTCACGGCACACGGCATCCATGAAGGGCAGTGAAACCAAATCATCATAAGGTATATCTCCGCCGTGCTCCTTGAGTGCTTCGGTGATCTCTGCACGCAATCTATTCTGAATTTCAGGGTTCATTGCCAGAAGATGAAGAGTACGTGATAATGCGTTGGAGGTTGTATCAGTAGCCGCAAAAACAAATAGCCTATATGCAAATGTTTGTTCTGTTCTTGTGAGCCAGAAAATCCCAACTTACGACATCTGTTACTGTTGTCAGAAAATGAGATTACAGGGTTACATAAAAACACACCTGTGCTAGAACTTCCTCGTCGGGCAACCTGTCTTCCTTCAATGCCTCCATATTTGCCTTCACTGCAGAGATCATAAAATATAGCTAATGACACAGAATCTCAACAAACTTACTGAGAATACTTATGAGATCCTTCGCCTCACTGATTTGCTTTGCAAGAACCTCGTCACCTTCCTCTATCGCCTGTTTCTTTGCCTCATAAATCTCGGTTGTAGTGTGATCCAGTATGTCAACAATGTCCCGGACAGTGCGGAAGGTTTTGAAAGGAAGACGATCCAGAACCCATCTTCGGAACTGAGGGGACCCAATTTTGGTCGCGATCGGCAGGATATATTCGCGCCAGAAAAGCAATTTTGAGGTTGCAGGGCTTACCAGCAGGGCATCAGAGCCTAGTGCTGTATCAGGAATAAGTATACGAACCCAAAGGCTTTGGCTGCCACGACAAATGGGTGTGGCGTTGCATCCTCTTCTAACGAATCGAAGGAATATCCGAGGCCACTCTGTCCGATCATTTCAAGAGCAGCTCGGCCCATCCAATGCAGGACATCTATCTAATCATGAACAAACATGAGCACACAAAATTTGGTTCATTTGGAGATCGGCCTACCTCCTGGGAGCCGTTTGCCAACTTGTTTCTGATGGTCTTTTCGAGCTACCGGAAAGGTAAGCGGTCTCCTAGCTCACATACGTCTACAAACCTTTTTTGTGACATTTCTGAACATGGTAACTTGTAAGACAGTGCATAAGTGTGGTGCATTTATGAGCAGAATTGAGCCCTACTCATATGGCGCATATGGGCAGTAGAAAACACGGGGTTTAACATTTTGCGTTGTTTCTTGTGATGGGCGCCTGATTACCTTGAGACTAACGACCCTTTAGGTCACTCTATGGCCATTAAGCTCACCTTGTGTAGACACGAGACCACTGCCAAAGACAAGGTTGTTGGCTCTGGATCCGGAGTTTAGCACTACGGTAAATAGTTTCAACATAGAGTTGGACATACGCAAAGAAACCCTCGGTTTCTTCATAGATTGTTTGATCCTAGTATCACTTCGATTTAGGACGAGTCAATCGTGTGATTAAGAGGCACAACCTTCACGATGATGTGGTGCATTGCTCCCGGGTCAAAAAGATACAAATGTTGGGACTCATCAAAATCACTAAGAGCCGTATCTGTATAACACAGGGCATTGGAACTCACACCGAAAGCGCCATGGATTTTAATGACCCTGCCAACTAATTATTTGGGGATTCAATACGGTCACCATTTGGAAACAGGGAAGAAAAACATTACACTGTTCAGCAATCTTTGCATTGAAGTTCCAAGCTGAAACACTGAATAGCTGTCCCAAATTGCCTAAGTTGATACTTGTTCAACCAAGTGGGTATTGGTAGGGTGTTGCACACACCTTTGATTAGCGACTCTGATTCAGGACCTGGGATATTATCGAGATCTGTCTTGGTGAAGTATTGTTGCCAAGCCCAAATGAAGGCAATGAAGAGGAGACCTTGTGCCACCAGGATGGGCATGATGAGAGAAGTGAGGGCAATAGAAGCAGATACTTGAGCCATTTTTATAGTTATATGAATCTCGGTGGCCGAGCCGTCGGAGCGCTGACAAGCACTTGTGTACGTGTATGACTTCTCGTGCGTATGTATCTCGGCTGCAGAAGAGTAAATACCCCGTAACTGTCAATGAGTGCATGTCATCATACTGGAACGGTCATGACAAGACAGAAATGACATGAAAGTCAACAGCTTCCATGGAACTGAACGAAGTAGATTGTATCTCGATCGCCGAGTTTCCTCTCTGAAAGCGAAGCGGAGAGGTTTATGACACTGGCAGTTTATGACAAAGAGGGCGTCTCATTCGAGCTGGTAAATTTAACATGAAACAGACCAGGCGACATGACAAGTCTGAGGATGCGCCGGAGCAGATAGAAGGATGAATGGCTTGAAATCGGCAGGTCGAGGCTTACGAACGTCTAAATCCAGGCTACGCGGCGCACATATGGGCGCGAGGCAATGAAGATAGCTACTAGTTAAGAAGGACCCAGCAGTTGGAAAGTCCCGAGTCCAGTCTTGAATCTTGATATAAGTACTACAGTGTAGGTCCTCGACGGAAAGTATCGTTCGGATGATTGTTCGAACACTCCCCTAGAAACGACGCGCGAAGCATCATTTGACGTCACGGTCTCCAACTTCAGTAGTATGTCTTGCCAAAGTACTGGGGTCAATTGGGGGCCAAACCCAACCTGCGGCTTTCCAGCTGAAATTCGTCACATCACGGATCACGGTCCGAAAACCGATGATTGAGTCCTTGGCCATGTGCAACTTGCGTCTAGATCTCTCCAGCTCCAAAACTCTGATGCAATTGACATACTTCTGACTTCTCTATCAATATGTTGCATCTATTTAGTTGAGGCTACTAGTACTTACACTACCGTCTCGTGTCTCAACTAGTGGTTATTGCTCGGTAGGCCGTAAAGCTTTGCGTAAGGATCCCACTGCGGATCTCGATGTCTCTCGTATTCCAGAATGTCTGCCACTTTCTCGGCCGCTTCTTCTCCATATATGGCAGCAATGAATGCGAATATCACGTCCAAACCAGCGCTCACTCCTGATGAGGTCCATATATTTCCGTCAACAACCCATCGTGCATGTGCCACCCACTTCACCTGCTCCCTCTGCGCCGTCTCCGACCACCACCCCATCTTATTTGTTGTAGCTTTTTTGCCATCGAGGACACCACCGCGTGCTGCTATGCCGGCGCCGTTGCACATAGTGATGAGATATTGGAGAGAGGGATAGATCTTTGCCACAAAATCGATTGCACTCTGGATATTCGGCTGCATTGCTCCGATGCCGCCTGGAACGAGGAGAACATCGAGGGGTGGGGGGGATGCAAAAGTATGGGTCGGATTGATTGATTGTCCAAAGTCTGAACCGATCGAGCTCGGGTACGAGATTTTAGTGGACACAAGATCGAGAGTCTCAGCGAGGATCGACAGTTTCATCGGAAAATAAATCGATAGCGTGTTGAGTGCATCCAATGGCCCAAACGCGTCAAGCGCTTGGAATCCAGGAAAGACGACGATTCCAAAATTGACGGGTACCGGACCCTTGGGACGTCCCTCTACAAATCACGCGATGAGTGTTATACCATGGATAATTCATGGGCTTCGAAACCGCTCACCTTCAGAGATTTGGCTTCTCTCGAGGATAAGTTCGACCTGATTCTTGATTTCTGTCATGATGGGGAGTGGCGTGTACTGTTCCACTTCTTATATGTTTTTGAGGACGCGTGATTTAGGTAATCGCCGCAGCGTCAGGTAAGTATCAAACCTCCCCATTCTTGGCACGCAAACTTCAAAGTCCCTTTGGGCTGAAGAGGCTTACGTTGAAATGCGTGGATAGAGTCACTATTTCATTCGCTACTATCCTAGACAACTCCTACATCCAATTGGCTCTTGAGCAATTGAGGATGAGATGAGCCCACCGATGAGTTCGGGTACATCCTAACAACGTGCAGATCGGCATGCACTCCAACAAACGAGTAAATATTATCTTAACCCCTTTTGATTTCCATGATCTGGGGCTGTACTGAAGTTGGTTGATTGGCGCAGCGCTATGTACACCCACTGTTCATGACCACAGTTCTTTTACTTCGCAGCCCAATTTTGTGACTTGGACATGTCTTGTAAGATAGTCATGAGAGAAACAGGTCCTAAAAAATCTGATCAAGTCCTCATTAGGAACCCAGCCGCGCCGGCCGGGCATCCTTGAGTGTCTTTGACTTGTTGCTTGTGGCATGACCAATTCAACCCCAATCTACCCCTGATCCTCAGGTGAACCCAGTGATCCCTAACCTTGTCTTTCGAGAGCTACAGCCACCATCTCAACTTCGTCACAAAATCATGCATAAATAGGAGCCTAGGTACTGGTAGTAACGACTATTAAGGAAGAGCGCGCAGAGGACAGCGTCATGAATGTGTATCTACTTTTGTCGCTGCAGGAGAACTTGTAGTAGTGTGAAAAGGGGCAGAACTATCGAACACGAACAAGAGAAAAAGCATGAAAGCACCGTCGATGTATGTATGTAGGTTAGTCATAGCGTATGGATCATTATGCAGAGAGGAAGAACGAACAGTTCAGAAAGAAAGAACAAGCAGCACTCATCATCCACTTATACGATACCCTTGATCAGCATCGTCTCCAAACGACAAAACTCGGGGACAATTGCAGCGTAGGTCATGAAAGCATCCACGTCTGAATCCGCCACCTTCGCCAACCCGATCTGAGCTTCAACATCTGCTGTTGGTAATGCGACAACCGGTGTTAACGGCGTCGGGCTGGTTAGGGTGGTCCCTAAGCCGTTGGTATTTGTACCAGAGAAAGTGCCAGCAGAAAGCATATTAGAGTCAGGTGTCGTGAACGCCGTTGAAGGCGCAGAAAGTGCGGCGCTCGTGAGACTCCCAACCGAATCGGTAGTCGATGCCGTTTGTGTCCTTGCCCTGGAACCAAAGCCCAGTTCTCCGCCAATCACCCCTGTCCCGAAAGCCCCAAACTGATTTCCTCCTATAAGACTACTGCCCCCTAGCCCCGAAGCAGCTCGCTCCTGCTGCTCACGTTCCCTCCTCTCCCGCTCCAGTTCCTCATCTTCCTCCTCCTCGACAAACACTGACGCAATTCCCAATCCCGACCTGCTCGGTCCCACACTTAACGGCGTCCCTCCCAAACCATACGACGACGAACCAATGGGACCCGTCGTCGTTGTCCCACTTCCATTATTGCCCGAAACCGCGCCGTTAACGTTCGTTCGTAGTGCCACACCATTACTTGCAACCCATCTCTTGGTCAACACCCGCCTTCCTTCTTCCTCAAAGCCAACGAGGCCTACACCCATTCCATCCCGGTCTCTCGCCCATACCCACCGCGCAACGTACGCCGCGCCAAGAGCTGCACGCCCTGGGAACCCGCGAGGAGGTGCGTTCCGGTACGGCTCGACTTGCGCGCCATCGACCTGTGATGCAGGCACGAACACTGGGGCGTTGAAGATGTCCCCAACGACGTTCACGACTGAAGGGAAGTTGGCTGCAGAGCCAGTAGCGAGGATACGTGACGGGAGTGGCGCGGGGTCATACGGGTCGAAGGGGAGGCCGAGGCTCATCGTGTTCGTGGTAGAAAGTGATTGTGGTGCAGGTGAGGAGGATGCGGTGGTTTTGCGTGGTGTGCCGAGGACACCAGTAGCAACCATGCGAGCCCACTTGACGCGGAACGCAAGGATCTGGGACTCAACGAGACAGCGAGGGTTGGCTCGGAGATCACGGAATTCGGGAACACGAACGCCTGTCTCGAAGCGGACGGCGGTGTTCTGGAGGTGAGAGAGGGGATAGATGTCGTTTTGGAGGTAGAAGAAGCTGAAGAGCTTGTCATCGAGCCTACGTTTGTATTGGGATGAGTACAGCTGATTGAGGTACTGGATGATTATGATTTTACTGACCCTATCGAGCCTCCGGGAGGTACGATTGCGACCAGACGATCAAAGGCACTCCAGCTTTTGGTGTATTTATCACGAACGTACGCCCGTGGGATGTCCGCATTTCTGCTTGTGATGGCAGCAATGTATTTCCGCTTTTCCCCAGCATCTTGAGCAGGATGGGGGATGAGATGATATAGGCGAGTGGGAATGTAATGTTGTGCAGGGGTCATAAGGGTGTCCATGGGTCCGAAGGAAAGGACGGCATCATTTGCGGAAGGCAATAGCGAAAGATAAGAAGACAAAGAATCCGACGTAAAAGGAGAGACAATGGTATCTAGGGAAGATGGTGAATCAATATATCCGGTCAAAGGTAGAAATTCATACCAGGTTCGAATCCGTAGCGTTCCACAAGGTATCTCGAGACATTCCCTGCGCGTCTCCCACCCCCAGAAACGTCCACATCACCGAGCCAACCGCGTACCCTCCTTCCCTCTTCTCGGCTACCACCCACGATATCAAGGACACCCTCATCCCAGAATCCAGAAGAGGCAGGCTGCCCTGGGTTCAAGGCATTGACATTCGCCCCATGTACCCACATTCCTGTAGTGCATGCCTCTGCCTCACCCATTCCCATCCACTTGCCTGCGATCAGACTGCCCAAAAAAGCGCTCGCAAGCTGGACGCGACCAGTTCGTGCCCACACTTCCTGTGGCCAGGTTTCTCGCACGCGCAACAGCTGCGCCGCGACTAGAGATGAACTAGCGCAGGTTCCGACACGGCTGGCCATGTGATCTGGTCCACCAAGAAGAGTCTCGATCGCAAGAGCATGTGTGTGTGAGGACGTGTCTGATGCAGTAGGGACATTTGGCAAAGAGAACAAATGGCCCGGAAAATGTTTATGAAGAAGAACACTGGGATCTAAGGAAGAAAATGAAGGAACTGTCGTCGATTTCCACCAAACAAGCGCATGCTGGCATGGAGAACAAAAATCGCATTAAAAATTTGATGGGCCATTCACAGATGTATTTTCCTACCTGCGCAGCACCTCCGATGGATTTAATTCTCGTTAGGTCATGATTTCGTGATAGTCTTTCGAGGAGGAGGTCTATTGGTAGAAATCACGTGAGTTCAGTGATCGAGATCGTATACAGATATCTGCCCAATTCAGTGAACGGACGGCAAAATTTTTGGTTCCGTTTCGTCTGAGAATGGAGATGATTCGATGGAATTGACTTACCAAGTCCCTTGATCCACATTTCTATCGGCGTCGTATAGGCATCGCCTGGATTCGTGAAAATTCCACCATGGGTTCTGTATGAACGTAGTAAGCAGAACTTTAGCAAAGAAACAGCACAGGCGCACGTACTGGTATTCCGGCAATTCTATATCAAATTCCACACTTTCCACTCCAACAAGCTCAAGACTCTCGTCAACAATGGTCGCCCGCAGCTGGTCCGTAGCCAATTCGAGTCCCAGAAAGAGCGCCTGCCCGGTTTTGTGCACGGTAGGCATTATTTTGAAGGATATGGTATCGTTGTCGTGGTATCTGGCGTGAGATAAGGCAGGAATACGAGCGAGACGCGTGGCAATATGATAATGGATTGAAGGAGCGAAGTGCCAGCACACGTCGTTTACTGAAAAGATGGATCTCTGCCTGTTCGATTCTCAGGCCATTCGCGTCGGCACCATCACAGGAGGTTACGTAATCTTCCTTTTCGGCGCTTTCTCACGCTCTTTACGAGGCTTCCGAGAGTCTTGCTGGGCATCTGACCCCCATGCTTCACATTAACTTCCATTCCATTCCGTTTTGTATTGAAGGTGCACTCCTTTGGCCTGGTGGCTGCCAATGAATGACCTTGTGGGACTCTGTCATCTGATGTAGCGTTCTCTCGGTACAAGCGGTCCTAGGGTGCCGGAGTGGAGTTATCGATGCTTCGCTGTCGGATACGATATCTAGTTCACAAGGTGAAGAAGATCCAGATTTATCAATGTCTTTGAATATGTCGAATTAGGAGGAACACTTCCAACATATTCTGATTTTCACACACGACGTGTCACTAGAGTCTAGGTCACGAAACCGGCGCCTTCGAGAAACTTACGGGTCGTGTCAGGTTTCTAGAAGAGAAGAAAGACATACTTCACTCGAAACTCAGGACGTTGTGCCGATGTGGTTAGCTCTACAAGTAGCAAAAACACAAGCTTAGGACTGATCATCCTTCTGGGCTTGAGGCCATTTTCGAGCGGTCACATTACCTTCACGCATTTACCAGAGATGCTCATCTTTGTCAAAGAGCCTCGGGAATTCCCTCAGATTCGCCCAGTTTTTCACGTTAAAGATCCTCTCCAGAATCAAGAAGGCCCTGACCTTATCCAACAGCAGATATAGCTATTCATAGTTGGTGTGATACGCACCACATCATCTCGCACATCTAAACTCAATCGATGTCTATGCGCTATTTCGACTCGTAACAGCCTCATTGTGACTGCGATGATCACTGATCAGTTCCACCCAGGCATCTACCAGATATACAGTTACGCGGCCAGCTCCGATATCGCTCTCGATCTCTCGGGAGGTGACCTAAAGTCGATTTTGGGTGCGTGTTCTCCCCAACAATTGCTGAGGGAGTTGCGCTGACTCAAGAATTCCAGGCTTTCCCGCTCATCAAGGATCTAATCAGAAGGTATCGTATTGAACGTGTGTTTAAGCGCCACTTCACCTCATACGGTGCCTTTTACAGTGGGAACTTTTACCCTTGGGCAAAGGATACTCGATTCGGAGTCTGCATAGTAGCAATTACTTGACCATTGAAGATGGATTATCCAATTTGACTCCTGTCGTGGCGAACCCCTACCCCGTCAGTTGGGCATTAGTACCTTTCGACGCCAACGGAGGTATATGGAGGTCAGATATTCTGCCATGTCCAATATTTAGGTATCTAATGTCACATCCAGAATCGCCTGGCCGAACACTAAATTTACAATCGGTTTGCCCGAAGTTGTCGAGAATGAGTCAAATACGCTGGTTAGTACGAGACAACATTTATTATCTTTTCAAAAACTTCAGGCTGACAAGGTGACTATCTAGGCTCGCCTGGTAGAAATCGACAGTTTCGGCTCGAGATCTCTCTGGCGCTTTGTCCCACAGAAAATTGCATCTGAAGCGGCGCCAGCTTCTTCTGCATCCACGCTTCCTGTGTCTTTGACGACTACTGATACGAAGATGGGAGAAGATGGTAGTTTGACAATCACGACGACTACGACGACTGTCATTACTACAACTACAAACGTCGCGAAGGCGGTAGCTTCGACTTGACGCTTTGTTCCTTCCGTGAGTTATAATAGCATACCAGAGCTTCAAATACCGTGTGTAATGATACAACAAAAACACCAATCTCGGATCAAGCTTCGTCACCAGACACCTGAGAATTAATTACTGACTCAGAGTCACCAGATGCCCAACATATTCACGCTTGACTGACTGCCTATCCACTCTTCAGAACTTGCCCCAGGCCTTGCCCAGCACCAAGTGTCGTGTTAGAAGCATCAAGAAAACGCCCACCATTACCATGGACCCTGAGATGAGGTATGTCAGAATTAAGATCCTGACAGCATAGAGGTACTCTACCTCCATAGTAGCCCACGGCCTCAAATCCTCCAGATGCTGTATTGATTGCCCCAGATATAGGCGGTCCCACAAGCGCGCCTAACGCGAAGATGCTCATGAACATGCCGACCCGGCGGCCCAGGTCATCAGTGGGGCCTAGTGACATGATTGGATTGGCCATCAAGGAAACGTATGCGCCGCTCGAGAATCTTTGAAACGAAATGATAAATAGGTAAAAATTGTTAATGCACAGTGCACTTACCCGTATAAGGTAACTACAGCTATGAGCGCCGCTTGGCTTCTTGCAAATGGCCATGCATATGTTAGGATCCCCGCAGTAGCCGTAAAGGGAATGATGACATTTGCTGGACCTTAGGATGGATCACTAGTAAGAAAATCAAGAGGATATGTATAGTAAATAGTACCACAGTAATCCGATAGCAAACCGGAGGAAAGTCGTCCAAAGAGCGAGCTTGCATTCGCTACAGACAGCAAATAGAAAGAGAGAGACTCGGATATACCGAGTTCTAGGGCACTGACACTGACGTACGTCAGCACTAGTAGAGCTGACCATCAGCCACAACTCGGAGATCGA
This sequence comes from Termitomyces sp. K1Ag, assembly GCA_017657315.1. Lineage (NCBI taxonomy): Eukaryota > Fungi > Basidiomycota > Agaricomycetes > Agaricales > Lyophyllaceae > Termitomyces > Termitomyces sp. K1Ag. Next base: position 22,413 of record JAGGAR010024052.1, read on the forward strand.
ACGCGTAGGGTCGGAACTCACGAGTGTAAAGCCCCAGAAACACAAAAAATGCGGATAAACAATAAATTGTGAAAGGAGCGAAATTTAAGGCCTTCACATTCAACAAACCACCAGCAGCCTTAATAGGCGGTAAACGCCGCTTTAATGTCTTTTTTCAATCGTTCAAGCAACGGTGTCAGAAACTTCACATCCAAGTGATGACAGATTAGAAATTCCAAGGGTAAAGATGAGAATTAATCCAATAATTCTCATTGTCCACTGGAATCTGGAAAAGTGCGTTAGGCAAGAAGTGGAAACCAGGGGGATAATCGACAGTACCCTACTGTAACAATGAGATTTTTTGTAGCGATGGGTAGCAGTGTTCCCCCTAACGAAGAACCAACTGCTACCCATCCCATTGCTAACCCACGCCTCCGGTGAAACCAATGTCCAATTATAGCAGTAGTTGGGGCAAAAATCCCTCCTGAAGCAATCTGTAAAATTTAAACATTTGAACATTCGATGCCGTATGTCAAAAGATGGCGGACAACTCACCCCGATGACGATACCCTGACAAAGGACGAAATGCCAGTATTGAGTACATTGCGCGATGAGGAACGTAGCAGTAATGAGGAGCGCGCTTGAGATCAATAATGTTGACCTGAAGTATCCAATGTCGAATAGCCTTCCAAAGAGGATCCCAGGCAAGAGTATCAGAGCAAACTAAACGTAAAGTAGGTTGAATAACGGCGACATGAAAAATCGTCGACCCACTTGTATCGATCCAATCCACGCGCTGCCCAAGATTGGTAACGACAATGAGCCAAGGCAATGGAAGCCTTAGTGGGAACACACACACACATGTTAGACACACGTGAGTTCTTGAGAATAGTTTGCTGGTAATAGGCTTGAAACGTCTGTCAAATTGATCATGGTTAGCAGATGTGATCTTAATAGCAGAAACTAGGCACTGGCCTACTCACCCCCCAGGAATTAAGAAAGCCAAACCTGGCAATGAATCGTTTGAGTCAGTATCAATTGTGAAGGGATGGCTGAGGATCCGAGTAGTTAGTACAAGAGGGACAAGGTGGTTCATAATGTCGAGGTCTAAGCAACCATCTCACTCTTGATTCCACGAGAACAAAATTAATGCTCGCTGCCTTCACGGTGGGGGCGTGTAAAAAGACGAAACGTACGTCGAAAATGTGTTGCACATCGCCTGGATTTGGAGGTGGTCATGGTCGGTAGGATTCGATGAAATGGAAAAAACACACCCCAAAAATTACCAGCCATGCACGCCACCCACCGTCCGGGAAACTGGGATTCTGGTGCGACGCTGCAAGCTCTGTTAATTCCTTATCTGCTTCATTTTTGTGGATTGCCTCGGTGTTATATTCGTTGTCGTGCACTGGTGTCGCTGCACGAATAGGCTGTGGGCTAGAGCTAGATTCCTTGGCCATTGCGTACTCGATTCCCTAGGAAGAGGTTGAGCAGGAGTGGATTAGCCGGACGAACTTGAACGCACCATCCAGTTAAGTATCCGCCAATTTTTTGCACATTCCGAGTCGGAAGAAGTTGTCTTTTTATATGTATATATGTACTAACGTCGTCCCGAATTGCCACAGAATTACTGGCACTGAGTAAGTAAGAAGCCAAGGAAGGTCAATGCCGGAACAAGTCCACTTCAAAAGTAAAACGACAACTCGGAGGATTTGAATTGAGGGGTCCTGAATCTGCTACCTTTCTGTGAAGCTGCTGGTCTGTTTTTCAAGTTGAACAATCTCTAAGCCTGCATCATGATGGTTCTCAGGTGGATCAACAAGCCGCCTTCACATCATGCGGCAAGCGCCCGGATCAGGTTTTTCACGCTCCGAAACCTAAACCGTCCGGCTCCCCGGTCCGAGACGGGTCACCTTTGCTACTTTTCAAGTTAAAGTTTCTTCTCTACTCTCCGATGCTGTCTATTCCTTTGTGGGCTCACTCTAGCACGGCATCCCATGCAACAATATGGGTTTGAACTTTCCTCGCATGTACCTAGCTGCCGTGTTTCGATTACATCGGATCCTAGGCGCGGTCATCATGTGAGGACCTAATTTCTACTGCCCCCTTCATCTTGCATGATGCATACCCATGTCTCTGCGGCCCTCTCGCTCCTTGTTCCAAGCTATATGGTTAATGTTTCTTTATCGCGAGAGAAAGCTTTGATCTTAAGATTAATATTGCATTCTTTTATTATCAACGGTTCATCATTCGAATGCTTGTATCGTTTGTCGGCTGGGTATTGATCTTCCTTTCAATGTAAGATCCCATTAACTTGAGAGGTTGGTTGTATTCATGTTGTTGCTGGCCAGATACTGGGGCAATAGGGAAATACAGAGCATGGATTAGTTATTGTATGTGTAATTGTATGTTTCTTTTTTGTTCGTGTGATTTACTATATATCAAATTTTATTTGCTACCTTCCCACCAGGTGTGCCTTCTCTCAATTCTCTGCTGGCGCGGGTAATCGTGTCAACGATAGATCAAGCCGGATTTCTCTGGTGTTGTCTGTACTTTCATTCCACCCCCAGGAATTGAGTGTCAATCCTTCTCTTGATACTGTCAAATACTACTGTGTATCATGTCGAGATCGATCGCCCTGGGGTCATCACTGACTCGTGCGTAGTCTTTTCCACTTACTACTTACTACAATGTGATGATGTGAATGTTAAAATAGCCGACGCGAGCTCAACGTCAAGACCGTTTGTCTCACGCAGGAACTGGGGAAGGGCCGTGAAGGCAAACGGATGAGTAGATCCGTACAATGTAGACTATCTATATACTCCAATACACTATACACTACTCGGACGAGCCCAGAAACCTTCAACGTCCGTGACAGCTGGCAATGACGAGCATCGTAACTGCTCGCAACCACCGCGGCAACTGGAATTCCAACAGTGAATGGATGCATGAATCAGGCAGACGAGAAAACAGGACAGTGTTAAAACCGAAGCTAAGATCTGTGTCTCGCGTGTGGTTTGAGATCAGAACCGAGTGAGGCAAGTGTGATCAAATCGCAAGCACATCCGACGACGCTTATTTCTCTAGACTATGCAAACGCTTGCCCCTATTGGGTGACATTCAATAAAAGATGTACGTTTCGCTGTGTTTACGATCGTACAGAAAAGGTACGGTTATCGATGATATCATCATGCTTCATGAGAGGAAATCATTGCTTTAGTTCGCTAAGGATACGTTCCCGATGATCAGTATGGTGCTGTGATACTTGATTAATGGGGACTCACCTGGTTCGAACCTCCAAGTTTGATTCACGCCAGGCTGCCATCTACCCCAAAGGGTCACGAGGGTACCGTTGTCGGGGTTACCGTGGTCAGAAAGATCGACATTGAATCGTGTTCCAGGGACAAGGATCCTAGAGGGCGTACTTCACTATGAGAATCTCGACGACAGAGTCCACGAGGAGACGAACCTGTAAACCGAATTGTTTTCTTCGTCGGGGAAGATGTCCCATGGAACTGGATCGTTCACGCCGTGAACAGGGAGATTATCACCCGGCTCTCCGTCTGCGAGTCCGAGGTATTTGCCGCTGCCGACGTTGCGGAAGGTCCATTGATTGTTTTCGTGCGAGAGTTCCCACTGAACATCATTTCAGCACAAAGCCACCGATCAATGCGACATTTCAGCTTACCTTCTGGTTGTCGCCTCCATGTTGGTTCCAACCGAGGACTGAACGCGCGTTAGCCTCTGGGCTCTGGGTGAAATATCGATATGCCGTTGTAACGTACCAGAGTACCCATCAGTGCCGGAAAGATCAAGCGCAGTGCCAGACTTGGCGTTGACGAGGATGTATGTGTTACCGGGTTCGATAGACATATTGGATTGGTTTCGATAGTCCTATAAGCACCACCTTATATATGTTGTCCTTCATGTATCACGCGATATGGATAACTTCCACGTGAAGCTTAAGAGTTAGGTCCGACGTCTCTGGCAGTGTCTATGGAAAGCACACCTGACCTGTTATCGACATCGATTGTACCTAGCACCCTCGATTTTGATAAAGCCCACTCGAAAACTTGTGGTTCTGACAGTCGGAATGATGCTTGGAGCCTGTGTGGGTAAAGTGTCCGAATTTCGCTCATCAATCGAATTTTCAAACAGAAGGGAATGAATCATCATGGAACCAAGGACAACCTCGACTGTGGGGGTGAGCGTTTGTGACCTTAGGTGCACAGCCATACTGTGCTCAGACGCAGTACCGGACTTGGCGTTGACGATGATGTACTTATGTATGTATTATGAGGTTCGATAGATATGGTGAATTGATTTCGCTCCATTGGGTGTTATGTCCGCCCTTGATGCATCACACGGAAAGATGATCATCCGTAATGCTGCGCACGGTCTTTGATACTGATGTGTCGTACACTCTGGCAGATGCTGTGGAAGGCCTAGGAAAAGATCAGTTCTGCTGACCTGTTATCAACCTCGATCGTACCTTCATGAAGCAACTTGTAACTCTGATTTTTAGCGAAGCATCAGGATGTACTCCTTCTGACGGATGAGATAATTGGAGCCCAACGTGGGATAACCTATATTCGACATTGACCATAAAGTCTCTCGATGGGAGAAAAGAAGGCGAAGAAGAATCGACGAAAGGATTATGGAACTGACGATAGGCATCAACTATAGCATTCAACGTGCGATATTGTGGTCTCGTCAATCGCTTTGTGGACGCTCAAAAGTCATTTAACTCTAGTTAGTAGGTCTAGACCGCAAGGCAGTAAGAATATGTGTTGTAGTTTAGGCCTTAGGTTTTGTGACCGGGACAATAAGCGCGGATAGCACAACCATTACGAAAATGAAGGGGATGTCGACAAGCATTCGTTCTTGTCGACCGAAACGGACTCGGAACATCCTACGCGCTCCAAAAGCTTCATAAATTTGCAAGTTAGAATCTTCTAGACATCAAATTTGCATCAAAATTGGAGTCTTGCGGACTCCGGAGACATGGCAAAACTCACGCTCCGAGTAGGTCAGTCATCCTTTGGCGGCTTCGCGAGATCACTCGTTGGCGAAGCACCCCAATCTAAGCCATAAAAAAGGTGAGCGAGTTGCCAGGCGTAGAGCCATGAGAAGTTGTACTCGAGTGAAGATGTGCGTGGGAATTCAATATTCAACGCCTTTTCGTGCGCGATCCACCTGCCAGTCCCGGCAAGTGCCAGGCCTCCTTCGGTCTTCCTGAGATACTTATTTCCATCCTGTCGTCAATGTGAATGCAACATTGTCTTGTATCAAGAGATGAAATGATGTGTCAGAAAGCAGTGTTGATTTCGCCTTGTACTTATAAAACGCTAGACCCGCGCAACGGTCGTTTCCTCTTTGAAGTAGCTGGCCTCTTCCCTGCGCAACGGACTCAATTGCAAGTACAGCTGGTCTGCACTACTATCATCTGAGATGCTCCGACAAACGACTCTACCACTCGCTCTCCTGTTCTTCCTCGCTGTCATTGTGCAGGGAGCGCCTCTGCTGCCTTTTCGTGAAGGTTGGGCTGGTAGAAAGTTTCATCCTCGTATTGGGACAGTGGTCCTCCCAAAAACGCGCGAAGCACCTGCGCCTCGTGATGTCCCGTGGTCTGGCACTCGATTTAGACCCCGCATTGGGACAGTAGTTCTTCCCAGATCCGGAGAACAATCCAGGTAGTTCTTTATTCCTCTTCTTTAATGCGTGTAATATGAGACTCAACCTGCCAATAGTGATCACCATACTCACTCAACTATGAATGTGCAGGAAGCTGCATGCCGCGGCAAAGGAGGAACACCCGAGACGAAAAATGGCGTTCTCGTGTGCACCCTGAACCCGGATGTTAGCAGGAAACCCCTTCCTTCCCGGAAAACGAATGTAGATGGGAGGCGAAATAGCCTAGCCCAGGAGCCTCTCGGTTCAAAGATGAGCTCAGAACAGGAGCGTGCTTGTCGCGACATTGGTGGAACGCCAGAGGTAGCTAATGGTCGAGGAAAGTGCACGATGAATCCTGAACCAGATCGTGGTACCCCAATAGTTCAGAAGGGTATGCATAGAGCTGCGGATGGGCATGGAAGAAGATAGAATGTACCGTTGTGACGGTTGTGTATGTTTCTCTAGATTGCAATGTGAGAACTCGCGATGCAGCTTATTATGGTGCATATGACAAGCTGGCAGGCCATACATTATTCTAATTTCATTTCTTGAGATGAATGAGTCCGACATAAAGTCTAAAAAATAAACTTCATTGCAGTGCCTGACAAGAAACGTGGACAGTGATGCGTAGATTGTCGTGTTAATGATGTACATATAATGAATGAGGGCAGGGCAAAATCTTGAGAAAGTCCCAGGGCCCAAAGCAAGAATGGTATGAAAGGGAGTAGATGTGAAGGGTCTAAATTGGTATAGTAACAATCAGAGGTAAGTAGCATATCGGTGGTATATGTTACAAAGTGTGCCAAACGCGCGGCTGGAACATAGGGGTAAGACTTCCAAAAGACTACAAACATGGAGAAAAAAAACGCGCCTTAAACGAGTGCAAACTTCCACGTTTGATGGATCCCTGCCCATTTGTACCACAGGGTGATAGGTGTCTCAGGTTTTGAGCTTCCTTGACCATAAAGGTCCCAGTTGAACGTTGTACCGTGGATGTAGATCCTTGAAAAGCGTTACAAATTTAAACTCGAAAACAACACTGACCGATAGTGCTCACCTGTAGGTACTAGGGTCAACCTCGTCATGCCAAATATCCCATCCGAAAGGAGTTGTCTGTGCAACGAGGCGTGTTCCATCGGATTGAGAGCCATCGATACCAATGTAGAGTCCGCTACCAACAGACTGGAAAGTCCACCCAATGCTCGTCCATTCCAGTTTCCACTACATGATAATCACTTGACCTAAGCTGAGCTCGTCAACGAACGTTCAATAGACATACCTGCTGATTGGTCGTGTTAAAGAGAGGGAATCCGATGACTAGGCGGAGTGATTGTTAACTTGACATATCAAGCATGTTAAGAAAAGTGACGTACGGGACTTGTTGTCCCGTCCAGACAGGTCGACGACAGTGCCAGATTTAGCATTGGTGATAGTGTACACGTTTCCAGACTGGACAAGCTCGTGGGTGGACATGGTAGGCGAAGAGAGGGGTCGAAGAGAGTATGGATGAGGGCAGATGAAGGGGCACGAGGAGAGGAAGGTTGTGGCGAGAGCTTTTATATACTTACTCGGAAGCTTGTTAAATTATAATTTGTTGCTCAAATCGGGACAAGACCGCGCGACGTCATAGAGGGAACCGATTACGAGGTGACATGAGAAAAGCCGATACAAAATCGGGGAAGAGCGCGGCAGAACCGACAGTGGGCTTTGGATAGAGGCTGTGTCGACCGGTATCTTGGACGCCCGTACGAAATTCAGGCTCCATAATGAGGCGTCAATGTGGCAAGACAGAAATGAATATTTATGACGATCATCTGATCTAGTGGCAGATACTGCATGTAGGAGCATGTCGGCTGTCATAAAGGGAACAGCCACAGTTTAACTTGAATTAGCATTGCATCGCATCTCCATGTTGTTGAGTATGTACCATGCAAGCTTTAACGGAATCAGCATGCATGATGTAAAAGGACACCATAAGGACTTGCCTAGAGGGATAGACTGGAAGGAGCGACCAGGTGAACGAACGCACATGGGAAGAATTTGAGTTGAGAAAGCGAAGTGGGCGCGCCGTTTCGGAATGAATCATTATTCAATCTGTCAGTGTCAATTCAGTAGCCGGTACACGTGGTCGCAATTTATACCATTTTTGCCCTTCCAAAAAGAGCTCCAAAGTGTCTTTGTTGACCCTGAGATGACAGAAACAGCCACTCAGCCTGCTGCCACTGCCAGGGTTCGAATCAGGACTGTTACATATAACCAGATTTGTCGTCATTCAGCGTCATGTTGTCTCATGTCGTCCACCGATATTGTCCGAGATAACGAAGTGGTCACTGGTCAAACAGAAAGAGTTTATTGCCAGTGCTGGGCTGAAAAACAAGTTATGAATGATTTCCAGACGGGGGATCCTGACACTATAGGTGGAAGAGGAAGAGGCAATTCGCGGACATCGGAACGTCCCCATCTATTTAGAGACTCAGTAACCCGTCATTCATCTTCATTTCTTTTCCTCCACTTAGCGATACCCTTCTCAAAGATATCATGGTTAACTCCTCGAGGAACGAGGCAAAACGTTACTCCTGTAGTCGTATTAGCAGAGCTCTGTCATCATCCGATTTATGCGAACTGACCCAGCTCTTCGACTTCGGCATTGCGATGCTCATCATCAAAGAAGAGCTATTTACGAGCACATCAGAATCAACTCTATTGCTGAAAAGTATCGGGAATCTCACCATCTCGGAATAAGGAATGCCCGTCCTCTGATGTATCTTCCTGAAGTGGGCTAATTTGGATCCTGAACAGATGAACGACAGATACAGTAAGTCAGCGCTACACAGAAGATGACCACGGGCGAATCAGACGTTAACGAACCAGGATATATTTCGAGCTCGTCGAAGAAATTGATAGCTGGTATCGGCTCGTCATTGCCAGGCTTGGGGGCGATCAAAAGCAAGCTCAATGCCTGACGCGCTCTGGACATGTCTATTAGATGAAATCTTGGGAAAAAGAATAACACACAGTTTCGATGCATCTGTCCTTGAACATGCTGCAATCGTAACATTTTCTGCCCGCAGTTGGTGCAAAATATCAGGGACGTCTTTATAGAACTTAATCTTCTCGTTGTATCTTGTGAGCGGGACAATGAGGCCGAAGCACTGGGCATGGATAATTCGACGACTGACTTATCAAGGACTTCGTTGAGAGTGTTCTTATTCCGATGAAGTGGTCCTGCAGATGTTGTATTTAAATGGGATAGGACGGACAAGTTCAACCGCAGAAACCATACCTATTACATGGGTATCAATCCAGAGGTCCCATAGAGTATAACTGATGATAATTGGTTTCTGGCATCAGACAGACTGTCTATTCATGCAGAAATCAAAGGATAGGGCATCCTCAGTCGAACGTACTCCAGATCAAAAGCTATGAGCTGTGGCAGCCTGCCGGGTGAAACCATTGATAGCGTAAACTTGTCTCCTGTGTGCTTGAGCCGGTATATTACAGCGCTACTCCCTCGTTCCAGACGAGACTGGAGTAGGCAACAGTCGTTGAATGAATGGCTTGCTATTTGCCACAGAGCCTTGAGAACCGCAGAAAAGTGAGGGACAGACGAGAGCTGACGAGAGCTGAAGTTTGCCGGATATTTGCCGCTATTTTGCTGCGCTTTTGTCGTTTGGAGAACAGCCGCAGTGAGCCGCCCACGCACATAACGACCGATTTTACCCTTATATCGTATTATCCTACCTTCATCTTCACTAAATAGCGCTGGTTTCTCTATACCTCCATAACTACTGCCCGACTTGCATACGCCATGCAGACATGGGCTCGTTACTCGCTTGTTGTCCTAGTGATGCTGGTGCGTCATATTTAGTAACACTGTCATTCAACTCCAGGTACAACATTGACTCCATATCAAGATCATCCTACATTCAATTCTGAGCTTCTCACATGAAGAGTACAGTCGAGCGACATCCCTTTCTTCGATAATCGGTGGCGGAAAGAAATATGAGACCCCGCTTGTACCACAGGAGTACTATTTCCCACTCGACGCAACAAATGCAACAACACTGGCCGTTGATCGCAGAGCTAACGCTACCTTTGTTATTCTTGCGAGAAATTCAGACATTAATGGTGCTATACGGAGTGTACGAGACATCGAGGACCGATTCAACAGGGCCCGCGGTTACCCTTATGTCTTCCTGAACGAGATACCGTTCACAGACGAATTCAAAAAGTAAGATGTTCCACGCTCAGGGATTTCTCTGCGCTTATGACGTTTTACAGACGGCTATCCGTGCTCTCAGCATCCAAGATGGAGTTCGGTCTCATACCGCCTGATAATTGGTTCCAACCAGACTGGATTGACGAAAAGAAGGCGGCGGCGTCGAGGAACAAGATGGAAGAGGAGAAAATCATCTATGGAGGAAGCGTATCGTGAGTTTTGTACTACTGTCAGGGGATCCTTCCGTTGAATTTGCCCTAGATATCGCAATATGTGTCGATTCAACTCTGGCGTGCGTTCATCATGACGATATCCTTCTATCTGTCCCTAATGGGCTCCACAGTTCTTTTTCAAACATGAATTACTCCAAAAATATCGCTGGTATTGGAGGATAGAGTAAGTCTCTCCCTCACTCTATTTTCTATATCTTTAATCTTTCTAGGCCCGACGTGCACTTCCACTGTGACCTTTCCTTTGACCCTTTCTTGTTTATGGAGGATCACAATAAAACTTACGGGTGGACGATCACGATGTACGAATTTGAAAAGACTATTCCGACCCTTTGGGGCCACGTCAATGATTTCATGCAACTGCATCCTGAATATGTGGCGAAGGATAATGCGATGGGTTTCATGTCCTCAGATGGAGGAAGGTCATATAACCTGTGCCATTGTAGGTCCTTTTATCTTTTCTTCTTAGATCATTGCTGATTTAGTTCCTACAAAGTTTGGAGCAACTTTGAGATTGCGGACATGGACTTTTGGCGGGGAGAAGCATATACCGCATTCTTTGAATATCTCGACTCCCAGGGCGGGTTCTATTACGAGGTATGCGCGAAATTTCTTTGACATACTCATGTCACTCACTTTCAGTCACCATTAGCGCTGGGGGGATGCACCTGTCCACAGTATCGCAGCAGCGATATTCCTGAACAAGGACCGGTTGCACTTTTTCAATGAAATTGGGTATGAGCACAACCCATACACGCACTGTCCCAAGAAGAAAGAGACATGGGAAAGGGGGCGGTGTTCGTGCGATCCTGATAAGAGCTTCGGTGCGCGTTTGATTCAACCTTTTCATAGTCTAGTATTGATTGTTGCACCTAGACTATGATGGATACTCCTGTATGGGACATTGGGACGATTTCATCAGTGGTGGCCGATGAAACACGATGATGAAAAATTCTGATATCATAGACATACATGAATAGACCAGGAACTTTACATTGCATTGCTTGTGTAACTTATTAATCGCTTGAAATTGCTATCTAATGTCTTGCTGTCGGTGTTTTCAGTTATGTTGTTCGGAACTATTTGTCTACGAAGTGCTTGATCTGGACGCGTCATTTGCACCTGGAAGTTACGAGCAGTGTGCGTATGCGAGCGAGCCTTTAGGTGAGTTGTGGATGATATACGGAACTGGAGCGTCGTTTTCAACAGTGTTGAACTTGCACTTGATATTGAATATTGTTAAGTTAAAACAAAGTGTTTTCGCGCAACCAATGGAGGGACTTGAGTCGCGACGATCACGTGCCGAACCTAGAGAGGAGGCGCGAGTGGAAACAAGTCCCTACCAAAAGATGAAGCCCAGATATCTTGGCCCGCTCGTAGTCATTGCCCGCAATCGTGGCGGCACATACATTATTTGCGAACTTGACGGGTCCGTACTTCATCGACCAGTTGCAGCGTTCCGATTGATTCCTTACTTCCCGCGCGCGCAAATTCCACTACCCGACACCGCGCTCGATATCGACACCGCTAAACTTCGGGAACTCGAAGAATCAGAGTTAGAAGACGACGATGAACTCCCTGACATTAGCACAAGCGATACCGACGACTAAATCCTCAGCGCGTGCGATATAAAATTCACCGACACAATCTTGAAAAGCCAGCGACAAGCGACGATATATACAGAATCACTGACGTACATATAAGCGACCGACAAAGAAAAAGTAAACAACCGACAAAACAAATGAAAAGCTCAAAGATACGACAAAAACAAAATAAAGCGACAAAAACATAAAAACACTGCTAAG
>JAGGAR010024053.1:7414-33579 GCA_017657315.1 Termitomyces sp. K1Ag
TATACTAGCTCAGTATTGATGGCCCATAATGATAAAGTTCGATCTGTTGTATTTTCTCCAGATGGAAGTAAAATTGCTACAGCTTCACAAGATAAAAGAATATGTATATGGGATGTTCTAACAAAGCTACCTATTGGATCTCCTCTTGAAGGCCATACTGAATGGGTCACATCTGTTGCATTTTCACCTGATAGTAACACACTTGTTTCAGGATCTGATGATAGAAAACTGTGCTTTTGGGATGTGAGAACAAGTAAAATCAAATTTATAGTATCACAAGGGCACAGTGATGCTATAAGATGTGTGGCTTATTCACCAGATGGCAAAACAGTTGCATCAAGTTCAAAAGATAATACAGTGCAACTTTGGGATGCTGAAACAGGACAATCTATCAGTTTACCATTAAGAGGTCATGCCAGCTTGGTCACATCAGTAGCTTTTTCACCTGACAGTGATAAACTGGTCTCTGCATCATATGACACTACAGTGCGCATTTGGAAAAATCAACCAGTAAAAACAGATCAGTCCTTAGTCAACCAACATACTAGTCCAATAACAGCTGCAGCCTTATCTCCAGATGGCAAAAAGTTTGTTACAGCATCCAAGGATGGTGCAGTGCATCTTTGGCAAACACATTCAGGGTTTCCCATCACAATTATTGCTCAAAAGCATACTCAAAGAATAAGAGCTGTAGCATTTTCTCCAGATAGCAATCTAGTTGCTTCAAGCTCTGATGATATGACAGTTTGTTTATGGGATGTCCAAACAGGAACCATATTAGAGCCGGTATTAAAAGGTCACAATGGCCCTGTAACTTGTTTAGCCTTTTCACATGATGCAAGCAAACTTGCCTCTGGATCTAATGATTTTACAATTATGATTTGGGATGTCTCTACAAGAAAGCTTAATGAACCTGTATTGCAAGGACATATGGGCAAAGTCAGATCTATAACATTCTCCCATGATGGAACAAAGCTGGCATCAGCTTCAAGTGACACTACGGTTTGCCTTTGGAACCTTCAGTCAGCCACATCTCTAACTCTTCTTGGCCACTCAGCAACAGTTAAGTCTGCCCTCTTTTCTTCAGATGACAAACATCTTGTCACAACTTCTAAAGACAACACTGTAAAACTCTGGGATACTCAGAGTGGAACTTTAGTCTGCTCACTGAACAGCAGTGCAAATGAAGTTAGATCTGTTGTGTTTTCACCAGATGCAGAGAGGCTTGCATTTGCCTCTCATCTGAAAGAAATCTATCTTTATGATGCACAAACAGGAGAGCCAATTGAACTCAGGATGAAAGACTTCATTCAATATGTCAGATCCATGATTTTTTCATCTGATAGCTCTATGGTTCTATCAGCATCAGACGATAAGGTGTCAATCTGGAATGCCAAGACAGGCACTCCTATCACTTCAAGTTCTGTTCCAGACCTATTGGATGCATTTGGCCCAGAGCTCATGAAATATGTAAACTATCTTGATTCGAGTGATTTTTTGTGTTCAAGAGGAGGAAAATGTCATATCTGGATTCCAGCACACTTGCGTGGTACAGTTGTTACTGCTCCTAATAGGACTGCCATCATTTATGGAAGAACAGGTTCTGTTACTTTTGTAAAGTCTTCAAAATGGTAATCTTATCTCTAGTTAATGTCACTGTAATTATTTGAATACAATGAGACAAGAGATATTCGACTCACCTGGAATTAGGCCGCTAACTTAAGTATGCAAGCCGTGAAAGAGGTAAGTTGTATATGCGGTACAAATCAATTGGATCCCAAAGTCAAAGGTGCAACCCGTCATTCAAATGGCGTGCCTTGGATTCGTTGTGGCACTTTTCTGATGTGTGTGTGCTTCTTGTCTTACAGTGAATAATGATATATATAAGTGGCTACACAGTCAATACACAGTTGCTATGCCCGCAACCCTCCTGGTCCGACAATATTAAAAGAGGCATTTCACCATACTCCCACCCTGAGTTGATACCTCCAACACCTCTACACACGTACGAGTTAGCGTGTAGTGATGGCTGGACTGAGCACTAGGTCCGAACCGTCATCACTGTCAGTACGTATTTATGAGGTGGCGCACGGGCATCTATTGAAATATTACCAAGGTAATAACGGAAATTGATGAATATATATATATATGATATGATACTACCACTCAAGACACACAAAACAAGACAAGATTCCAATCACTCTATATCCTCCCCAAACATCTTCGCAAGAGCATCGTTCCCCTGATCAACAGGAGCCTGATAGACAGCGAACGCTGTCCTCTTCCCATCAGTCATCTCAGGTACCACTCCAGCATCCACCTCTCTACCAGCAGTCTTGCCAGAGGACGTCCAGCCCTCCCCTCTATCGGCGAACACCTGGGGACTCCTGTCCAGCAAGACTTCCAGGTCCTCATCAGGGAGAACCCCAGCCTTGCCTTCAGCAGTGTTGGGAACAACATCGATCTTCTCGCCTTCGAGGCGGAGGAGCTCCGCCGCCATCTCAGCCATTGTCTCAGGCTTGCTCTTGCCGGCTGCTGCAGCAGGCTTCTTGAACTTGCCTGAAAATACACGGTAAGCATTTGAGTGGAAGAGGATCTATCGGTGAACGTACCCTTCGCAATGACGAGCGCCTCAAGCTGACGCTTCTCCGTTGCGCGCTGCATGATCTTCGTCTCAATCGTATGCGCGCTCACGAGCCTGAATATCAGGACTGGCTTCGTCTGGCCAATGCGGTGTGCCCGGTCCTGCGCCTGCGCGTCCATTTGAGGATTCTGTATAGACCAGAACACCGTCCGTCAGACGCTTCTTGTATATGGAATGATATCGCCTACATACCCAATCCTGGTCGTAAAAAATCACAGTATCGGCAGCGGTGAGGTTGATACCCAACCCGCCCGCCCGAGTACTGAGAAGGAAAAGATGAGGCGCATCCGGGGCATCCCCACCAGACTGGAACTTGTTCATTTGTTCGCGACGGTCCAGAGGCGACGATGATCCATCGATACGGCAGATATTCCATCCCATACATTCCGTTGCCCAATCCTGCGACAAAAGAAACAAGTCAAGCACTGCGGCGATATTTAAATGAAGTGTGGGGATTACCTGGATGATATCGAGCATCGTCGTAAACTGGCTGAACAAGAGAACTTTATGCTTCCGCTTGAAGAGCTCGCGTAAAAGACGATCTAGCACCATCATCTTCCCACTTGCATTGACAAGGTCGTCGTTCAATACAAGTTGCTGGGTCTTCGGATCCAACGGCCAATCGAACAAGAACGGATGTGAGCAAACTTTTCGCAGCTGCATGACCGCGTTCTGGAGCTTCATATTGTTCACCTGCTTCACTAAACCGAAAGCCTCAACATTAGAACTCTCTATAGTCAAAGAAAAGATAGCACGTACCCGTTGTCTTGTATTGATGTTCCCTACTCAATCTCTCGAGTTCCTCCTGATCCGGCTTCCTCTCCTTGATCCTAATCCCCCGCTCATCCACCTCCCCATTCTCAACCATATCAAAGTACTCATCATCGTCTCCATCAACATCATACCTCTTCCTGACCGGCTTGCCTTCACTGCGCAACCGCCGAGGTCCAGAGTCGACGGGCTGTTCTTCTTCTTTCTGTGCTGGATTCTTGCCTAGGAGATAGGACCGTAAGCTCCCTGCGAGAACTCGATCGTACGCCTCGCGCTGCTGGACACTGAGAGGTGCGTAGAGGACGTATTCTTTCTTTGGCGGAAGGTTGACTTCGACGTCGACTTTAAGGCGGCGCAGGAGGAATGGTTTGAGGAGGGCATGGAGAGATGAGATAATTTGAGAGGATCGCTCGGATCCGAGGCTTTGTTGCATGGTGGGTATATTGAACCTGGACGAAATCTTAGTATCGTAGTGAGGTAAATTGTGCTTCAAGACGTACCATTCTTGGAAAGAATCCACATCGTTAAAGATATCCGGTAATATAAAATTAAGCAATGACCAGAGTTCCGCGAGGTTATTCTGATACAGAATTGATGTCAGTAAGACCGCATATACTGAGAACGAGTAAACGTACATGAAGTGGTGTGCCAGTTAAAATCATCCGTCCAGCGGATTTATACTTCTTGATCTCCTTCATGAGTTTGCAATCCAAATTCTTGAGTCTGTGTCCTTCGTCGACGACGATATATCCCCAATTATAATGCTCTAAATGCGCACGATCCTTGATGATCATTTCGTATGTGGTAATAACAACAGGGAACGACCCCATCGGATCTTCTTCCTCGCCCTCGTTTTCGTCCTCGACTTGACCCTCATCGTCCGAGTCATTCTGAGCGGATTTGGCGAAACGACCGCCACGTTTCGCGCCGCGCTTTGCGGTGGCTTTTAGTCTAGCTTTAGACTTTGCTTTGGTGGACGCGTAACTTTTCGCCTTGGGTTTGCTCTTCGTCCGCGACGAGGGCAATGCCATGATCGTGCGTCGCAATTCTGCGCGTTCGGCTGGGGTACCGTGATACATGCAAACAGGTATCTGTAATACCGAGTATATGCATCAGAAATTCTGCAGAAAGGTGATGTATCGTACCGAAGGAGCGAACTTCTGATACTCATCCACCCAGTTGTGCATCACACTTAGAGGGCAGACGACAAGAAATGGGGTGGAGTTGTGGTGCTCGCGGAGGTAGGCACTGAATGCAATGGTCTGCAGTGTCTATATAGAGCTGTGAGTGTGTGTATTTCTATGACAGATCCTGAGACGCCACCTTTCCAAGCCCCATTTCGTCAGCTGCAAAAGGTCGTGGTAAGAGTGTGGCGAGATATTTGACGATCGAGTTAACGCACCCAGAATACCAGATATTCCATTCTGGTCGAGAGAGACCATCCACTGGAGTCCCTCGAGCTGATACTTTTTGAGCTTCGCTCCTGTTATCAGGGCTGGTTGTTGGAATACAGGGGCGGCCTCCTCTTCGTTCGGCTGGTGTTGCACTTCACCATTATCCCCCCTCTTACGTTTAGGGCTGGTACCCTCGTCCTCTGACTCATCGTCGCTCTCTATACGAGCGCGTTTACGGCCCTTCGCCGCGGCAGCGCCACGCTTCGACCTGGATCTACCCTTGCCTTCAGACGTTGCCTTGCTTTTGGCTGCTGCTTCCATAGCTTTCTTGTGTTGCTCCATCTGAGTCTGTAAGAAGCTGGTATATGCTGCAGATTTCTGCAATACAAATTGGAGTCTCGCGTAACGCTTCTCCATTTCCTGTGAATAGGACACATTGATTATGCGCGTCCTGACCGCGACAAAGGCTGTCCAACTGACCTCATCGACCTCAGCTCCACCTTCTGACATCCCTTCTACTTTCTGTAACGCGACATGGGTCAGATTTCGTTGAATACTGCAGATGCTTGCACTGCTCACTGTGGTGTTCTCCGAAGCATCGAATTCGGAGGGATCTGTCGGAGGCGGCGAGGAAGGTGCCGTGCTCGCTGGTTCAGACGACATGTAAAACGCCGGGGAGCTCACAGAGGCTGGACTGGACGACATGGCGGACGTTCGATGGCTTGCCAGACAAGACGCGTTGAGCCATTTTCAGACTCAGCCCATCGTGACGGCATCGCGCATGAGACCGCCCTAAATTACTCACGTGATTAAACAAACGAAACTCGCGACGCGCATCTTGTCTGGGCGCTAAGCGCTAAGTGGCGAGCACACGACAAGCTCTGGACTCCCTATGGATTACGAAGTTCTGATCTGCCATATGCATACTTAGAAATGGACAGACATTTGGTGTGTCTAATTCCGAACATTTCTGCTCTACTTATTATCTAAAAAGCCCTCGTTGACTGACTTTCAGGGTTGTATAGATTGTGACCGGTGACTGGCACTACTTATGCATGTAGCTTTTCTTTGGAACAGCCTCTGAAGGAGATGGAGATGAAACACACTGCATGGGCCTCCTTGATGGACCGAATCACCGTAACCGTGGGTCCACCACCGAGACTCGCCGTATGCAAGGCATAACTGCAGCAAATTAAACTGCTTGCTCGAACAAGTGCAAGTCAATTGGTCGTGGTAATCCAACCACTGTGAGGACGTCAGTGCTGACGATGCAGGCCCGAGACAGATTGATGGGGCTCGTAAGATCAAGAAACGGTGCGGTATGCAACGTTGGTCACAGTTATGCTCACTCCTGGTCAAGCATCAGGCTATGTAATCCATCTTTATGATGATGCGTAACACGGTTATCTTCGTGATCGTTTCCAAAGTTTATGGGTTGGCATAGGCCCTGCACAGCATCTTGATCAACCTCTGATCCGGTCACCACCTTGCTTGAGTCTTTATAAACCCCCCAGTATTTTCAACTTGTTCCCTTCATCAATAGGCTGGCCTGTTTCGTACCCCATCGCATAACTTTGTCACAAATACTCTTTCACGAGCTCTAACGACCTCACGACCCACGACCTCTTACAACTCACAACAAACGTTCTACTCCTGAGGACTCATCGGCGCACATAGAAAAACATTCTTCTTGCCAAATCGCCTTCACCGAACACCGAAACACGTACATAACTCAAATCTAAATCACGATGTTCACCCGCACCTACTATCCCGCTACCGCCGGCAGCGTCGTTATACCGAACACCGCCGCGGGCGTCGTCATGCCCACCACCAGCTACGCCAGTTCCGCGTATGCCACCGTACCGATGTCCGCGCCCGTCATGTACTCGTCGTTCCACAGGCAGGCGCCCGTTTTCGTCCCTACGACACAACACTATGGACACTATGGATACCCCACGCAGCTGCCGTATTATAACGCGGTAACACCGACTGTGATCATGTCCAGTAGTCGTCACAGGTCGAGCAGAAGGCACAGGCGCCACTCGACGAGATTTTTCGACTTCTAGAAACGCGTAGAGGATGGAATACGGGCACGTCGGTTTTTTTTCCATGTTGTGTGAGAGGCTGAGGAGAATGTGAAGAAGAGATGTTGGAGGCGGTGGGGGGGGGGGGGGTTGGTGTAAGATATTTGTACTCTATGACATGGGGGACAGGCGTGTCTCTTGCCCGTCTGTGAATGAGACGATTGATACGCTTATACTGATTGGGTCCATCCTTGAGCATCCAACCTTATTCTAAGTCAAAGTCATAAAACATACTCAGGTATGGCAAGAAAGTAAGGAGCTCTATTGAATATTAAAAGCGAACGTGGTCTATGATACTATCTATGTAAGGATGTGAAGAATCCTCATAACTTGCACTCCAGCCTTCTGTGTCAACGCTCAAACCTCTTCTCTTGCAACAGCACGGATACCAAGCCGAAGCTGCGACCCCTTCTCTATCTGTCCTGGAAGCGTCGGGACCATTACGAGAGCCGCCTCTCGGCGAGTTTCTTTTGACTCGGGAGTCGCAATAAACTCGAAATTCCCTACGAGCTCGAATAAGAATGCCTGTAATTCGATGATCGCAAATTTCCATCCAAGGCACGCTCTACAGAAAAAGATTCATGAGTACGTCGTTCAGTATTTATAAGCAAGGCACTAACCTAATGCCTGAAGAGAAAGTCAGCCTAGATAAGCACAAGGGGTTTATTAGATATGGAGCAACGAAATGTAACTAGCCACTTACAGATTGCCTATGGCGCCAACGGATGTCGTTTTCTTAACCCTGGAGTCAAGCCAGCGTTCAGGATCGAAAACATCTGCGTCCTCGCCGAAAACATCTTTATTCCTGTTCAACCTAGATTATTTTAGGGGTCGATATAACGCAAGACAGCACTTGCCTGTTATAAGTACCGACAGATGCTGTTATCTTCTGGCCCTTCGCGACAGGAATCTCCGTAATTACATCCCCAGATTTAGTCGTAACGGGGCGGGAAAGGGGGATGACGTCATCCTTAGCCGCATACCTCAGAAGCGAGATAACGATGGGATGATAGCGAAGTGTTTCCTGGACAAGACATCAGTAGAGCATCAGATCAAGAGACGCACATGGAGTAGTCACCTTCAAAACAGCGTTCAAGTATGGCATAGAGTCCAGGTCTGCGGCTGTGCACTGTGAATCACCCCGAGCAATGAAAGCCTGCTCGACGTCTCTGATTTCTTCGCGCAATTTTGCTTGGATGTCTGGTCGGCGCGATAATTCGAACAATGCCCAGCTGAAGGTGTTTGCCGTCGTTTCGTGCCCGGCAATGATCAGAACCCTAGATAAAAGGATGAGTTACACAGCCAAAAGGTCTGGTACCGACAATACTGACCGCATGACGCCGAGCATCTCTTCTTCACTAAGTCGAGCATTCTCTTTCTCGGATGCATGTGCTTTGACTATGAACGAGTTAAGCTTCAGCTGATATCTAACATCACGACTTTAACGAATTACCAAGTAGAGTCATGAGATCGCGGTTTCCTTTTTCCTGTAGGAGAGCTTCTGACTTCTGCTTGATAAGTTCCCTGGAGACTTCTATTGACAGCTTCGCCGTTCTTTGCGCATGGAGAAGTTTCTTGTTTGAAATGTGGTTCCCGACGAATTCACGGACAGATTCAGGTAGAAGGAGCATGATGTTTGTGAACAGGATGTCCCGCTTAGTGAGAACTCCGAAGGTATCCAGGCTGAGATGGATGAGTAGGAAGATCTCTTAAGGTAATTAAATCGGGCCTACAAAAGATTGGCATACGCCTTTCCAAGTGCGTTGTCACTGTTGTCTAACATTCCAAATCGATAGTCAAATGCCACTTTGTAACTCGCTCTCAGTTTGGAGCCCAGACGGCGAAGTTTTCGACGTACCTTCTCCAATGGCATCCAACGCACACCGCGATACCCATGAAGGGATATCAACATAGCCCATCTCCCCCCCATTTGATGCAATCACGTCTTTCCACTTTTCTGTCATCTAGAAACAAGTTAACGTTGAACAAGGGAACATGACGAGTTTTACCTTTGCCGCGTAAGACGAATACACGGGGAGATATCCCTTGGCTTCTGGGCCAGAGAAGCCTGGTAACAGGACTTTCCTTTGTCGCTTGTGGATATCACCTATAAAACGTATTCATAACGTGCTTTGGTTGTGATTGCGCTCAAAGAGTCTACCATCAGCCCATAAGATCCCTCTGCCAGTTATGATTCGAGAACTCTCTCGACGTTCCGTCTGCTTCGGAAAGTTGTATCCAGATGTCTGGAATATATATTGGACACCCTTTGGGTCAGAGATATGAAGTTGATCCTCCTGTTACAACATTGAGACATAGCACACAATATAGAAACAGGAACGCACTCCTAGGAATCCCTTGGTTCTATAGACGTCTCCAAATTCTTTCTTCCATTTGAGCTCGACCTAAATAATCAAAGAAATCTTTCGTTGAATGTCATTCTTCCAACAGATCCCAGTTCACAGACGGACCTCTGCAGCTTGTCCTTGGGCTATCTCACTCAAATGACCTTGATGAAAAACCCAAGCATTGGGTTAGAGCACTATTAAAACACAAGTGTTCACCTACCAAGAATGAACGATCCGCCTCGAGGACCCGGAATGTGCGAAAGAGAGGATCTCCTTAGACGCTTTATGAGATGGAGAAGAGCGGCGCCTATAAGGCTGATAAGAGTGAGGGAAGTAATAGGTGTCATGGTTTGACTGAAGGTGGGATGATATCGACACAGATAGGTCCCTCTTTTATACCTGACGCTGGGACAATCTTATTGTACCATTAACTGGTCTTGTGGAGCCAAAATGGCCGCATCTGCCTTTACAGAGTCTCTCTGACGACGTGGGTTACAGACACCTGTCCCGGTTTGGGGTGATAGGAATCGTATCATTGCTCTGCGTGGTGACAAAGACAATTCTCTTCCGTTCGGTTCGTCGATTTGTCGTGTACAATGAGCAAACACGTCGGAGTCGGATGCATTCACTAGAAATTCCTTGATGGTGACGTATTCCTGATCATGGAATCAGACGGTTTTGTGCTTATGAGAAGTGTATCAAGGCATCTGATGGGAAAATGAACGGAGACCGTAACCGGTTTTACGAGTCATGGCTATCGTACGAAGGCCAAACAAAGGCTTTCGTAAACGTACCATCGATTCGGACCAGCTGAGAAACTACTTCGCGGCACGGTTACACGGTATAGTGCCGCATGATACCGTCTGGTTACGTGTATAATAATACATGGCCGATTTGACTTTCCGGAGGAAGTTTAGAGTCCACGCATATTTGATGACTAACAAAGTATACTAGTACTGTGAATAGCCGTAAAATTTAAAGTGGAGCGCACCATATTGTCCAAAGTTTGGTGCACACCATCGGTAAGTATACGGCACACGGCTGTAGGCTTACGACGAACAAGCGGTTACAGAACCATGAACCGGACCTAGGTCGACCTATGTATATAGTGATATATATTCGCTGCCAATAGGTCAGATGACGAGAAGCCTTAAGGTGCATCACAAGAGGGCAACTTGGCGGAGATAAGTATTCTAACTCCGTTTAATCGTTTGATCTCATAGTTTCCAAGAGGTACATGTGACAGAGAGTCGTAGAACTTCAAGTCGTTGCCTAGGAACAAGAGATTGAACGTCGATTACTTCAGGTCAGTCACGGTTCCGGCGTAAGTACTTATTCATATCTTGTTATGTATAGGATTATCTTGGAACCTCAGTAATCAGCCAAGAGTATGAAAGCTTCAAAAGAGAGTCCAGAGCTGTCGAGAGGATACATGTACCAGGGTCCTGACTCCTGACTGAGTCCCTTCGGACCACCTTCTAAGTATTTGGACCTATTTATTATCAAAACTTTCGGTTTCTTCCGACACCTTTTATTCTCTATCCAAAACCAACTTATTTAAAAATCCTCAAGATATACTCTCTTAGCCGACTCTTCTCCATCCATTCAATTAGGAGAACAAAAGCCTCGACGTCGTGTGCTATATTTGTAAATTGTAAGGAGATGGTAGCAACAGATCCTACGGCGCTATAGCCAAGTGGTTACGAAGACGGCCCGGGATTAGAATCCTTCGATGAGGTCTGTTCGGTTCAATCCTGCTGGTGTCGTGAAGAGGAAGCAATTTCTGCCTGCTTACTGAAGAATACAGCAAGAGCAAGAGAACCTGAGATGTTGAAATCTCTACGGATTTTTCACGAGGCTGAGCGCCACATTCCACCACAATAATCATAACGACAACAATGATGTATACTAGGACTGCTGCTGCAATTTAGTATGCCAACAATGCGATGAGCGTCAGGCCTGAGGCGATTTTAGAGTCTACATAGACATCTGTAAAGCCTTCGACGTAAGTATTCCGTGTGCTATCCTTACCAATTGTAAACGCATGGGAAGTGAAGCCCGGATGGCCCCTGGTAGTACATATGTAGACTCAAAGTGTCAAGTACTTACATACTAAGTCGTCCGCCACATGCAGCACAATGGATGGCTCTTGGGTGGTTCCCGTTTTTATCCTCTTCATGTAGTCTGCATCGCGATCACCCCAGCCATCTTCACCAACTATCACTCTCCCAGCCCTTTCCAAGTCTTCTGAACTGCAATATGTAATGGGTACTTTTGGACTACTAGGGCATAAACCCAACCAGATCTACATAGGCTAAGACTCGCGACCAACTCGCGATGTGTTGTCGCTGCCCACCGTCATCCCATTGGCATAAGTAGTCAAGTTCAAAGACGGTAACGACGGACGGCAGATGACGGCATAACATAATATTGTGTGAGGATGTCAACGAACTACAATGAATATAAAATAAAAGTGAACTTTGTCTACAATACTGGGTTGGACATGAAGAATTTTCATACTTTTACTACAGCACTTTGCGTCAATACTCCAGCCTATTCCCTTGCAACACGAATACCAAGACAAAGCTGTGACCCCTTATCTAACTGACCTGGAAGCGTCGGGACCATTACGAGAGCCGCCTCTCGGCGAATGTCTTGCGACTTGGGCGTCGCAATAAATTCCAAATTTCCTAAAAGCTCGAATAGGAATGCCTGTAATTCAACAACTGCAAATTTCCATCCAATGCATGCCCTGTCAAAGATTCATGACTGCATCCCTCAGTATTTATTGCGCAAGTACAAACCTGATGCCTCCGGAGAAAGTGAATCTAGGTGGTAGCACAAAGATATGATTAGGGGATGAAGCAATGAAAGCGACAGTTAGCCACTCACAAATTGCCTGTGACACCAACGGATGTCATTTTCTTGACCCTCGAGTCAAGCCAGCGTTCAGGGTCAAAAATATCTGGGTCCTCGCCAAAGATATCCTCATTCCTACTCCTCCCACATCAGTTTTTGGGACTACGTATGACGAGATTGTACTCGCCTGTTATAACTGCTGATAGACGTTAAGACAATCTGGCCTTTTGTAATAGGAATCTCCGTGATCACATCCCCAGATGTAGTCGTAACAGGGCGGGAAAGGGGGATAACGTTATCCTTAGCTGCCTCCCTCATAAGTGAAATAACGACGGGGTGATAGCGAAGTGTTTCCTGGAACAAGGTATTGGTTGAGCACCAGAAAAAGAGCTACATGACCTCACCTTCAGGACGGCGTTCAAGTACGGCATAGCATCCAGGTCTCCAGCTGTGTAATGTGAATCGCCCCGGGCAATGAAAGATCGTTGAACACCTCTAATTTCTTCACGCAATCTTGCTTGAATATCTGGTCGACGCGATAATTCCAACAATGCCCAACTGAGGGTGTTTGCTGTCGTTTCATGCCCGGCAAAGATGAGGACTCTGGGGCAAAGGCTTATGAGTTTACTGCCCAAAGACGTAAACAGGCAACACTCACCGCATGACGCCAAACATCTCTTCATCACTAAGCCGAGCATTCTCCTTCTGGGATGCATTTGCCTTAACTAGAGATCACGATAAACTTCAACAACTTTCGAAACATCGATTTCAGGGAATTCAATACCAAGTAGAGTCATAATATCACGGTTTCCTTTGCCCTGAAGGAGAGCTTCTGACTTTTGTTTGATAAGCTCTTTTGAAATCTCTATCGAAAGCGTGGCCGTTTTCTGGGCATGGTGAAGTTTCTTGCTCTTAATATGATTCCCGACGAATTCGCGAACAAATTCAGGCATGTGCATCATAATATTTGCGAACAGGATCTGGCGATTAGTGAGAACTCCGAAGGTATCCAACCTGAGAAACATGTAAGCACAATAAATCAAGCGAAGTCGTGGTGTTGGACCTACAAGAGATTAGCGTACGCCTTCCCAAGTTCGTTATTATCGTTGTCAAGTGATCCAAATTGATAGTCAAATGCCACTGTAGTTCGCTCTGAGAAATTTGAAAGACACTGACGGCTCAAATTGCGACGTACCTTCCCCAATGGCATCCAATGCACACCGCGATGCCCATGAAGGGATATCAACATAGCCTATTTCACCTCCATTTGACGCGATCACGTCTTTCCATTTTTCCGCCATCTAGAAACAGATTGGTGTTCATCATGGAAACATAACGAACCATACTTACCTTCGCCGCATAAGACGAAAACACGGGAAGATAGCCCTTGGCTTCTGGACCAGAGAAGCCCGGTAATAACACTTTCCTCTGTCGTTTGTGGATATCACCTGTCGAACGAAGTCTCAAGCAGCTGCATTTATGGTTGTGCTCGAAGAGCCTACCATCAGCCCATAAGATGCCTCTACCAGATATGATTCGAGCACTTTCCCGGCGTTCTGTCGGCTTCAGAAAGTTGTATCCAGACGTCTGGAATATATATTGGATGCCCTTTGGGTCAGAGATATGGAGTCGATCCTCCTGTTACAATGTTTGGACATAGCACACGATGTAGAAACAGAACCTACTCCTAGGAATCCCTTGGTTCTATATACGTTTCCGAATTCTTTCTTCCATTGGAACTCGACCTAAGCAAAGAAATCTTTCGTTAATGTCATTCTTCCAACAGAACCCAGTTCACAGACGGACCTCTGCAGCTTGTCCTTGGGCTATCTCGCTCAGATGACCTTGATACAAAATCCAAGCATTGAATTAGAGCACTGTTAAAACACGAGTGTTCACCTTACCAAGGATGAACGATCCGCCTCGAGGACCCGGAATGTGCGAAATAGAGGATTTCCTTAGACGCCTTATGAGATGGAGAAGGGCGGCACCTATAAGGCTGATAAGAGTGAGGCAAGTAATAGATGCCATGGTTTAACTGAAGGGCGGATGATACTGAGACAGACACGGCCTCTCATTTATATCTTGACGCTGAGACAGCTTTACCATAACATCAATGGCTTATCTTATTTACAGTCCCTCTGCGACGTAATCTGGAGTGATTGGGATCGTACCATTGCTCCTATTCTCTTCTGTTCGGTTCATAATTTTGACGTGCAGGATACAGGTCCGCTCGCTAAAAATTCCTTGACAATGACAGGTTCCTGATCTAAGGATGAACTGAGGACCCTCAAGAAAGGTTTGGGCGTGAAGTTCATCAAGGTCAGAATCGCATCTGACAAAACGACAATAATGAGGAAAATATGGCAGGAGACATATTTGCTGATAGGCGGTCGGATGATGAGAAGATGCATCACAAGAGGCCAGGATTTTGGACAGTGTAGCGCGGTCCAATCGCTTGACTTCATTGCTACCCACGGGAAGGTGAAGATTAATTCTAGGATCACGGTTGACACACCTTCAATGTTCTGTACCAAAAGTCTCAGAAAACTTCAGCGCTCAGCCAGGAAGTATGTACAAATCGAAAACTCCACGAGAGGGAACAACAGAGACTCGGATATACTTACGTGCACCTGGCAGAGTCACAAGGGCATCAAAGTGCCGAAGTACGTAAGTATAGCGTCATTTTCGTGCCTTAGCCGGATCGAAAGTACCTGGGAACCAA
Source organism: Termitomyces sp. K1Ag (assembly GCA_017657315.1). Taxonomy (NCBI): domain Eukaryota; kingdom Fungi; phylum Basidiomycota; class Agaricomycetes; order Agaricales; family Lyophyllaceae; genus Termitomyces; species Termitomyces sp. K1Ag. The sequence goes on from JAGGAR010024053.1 coordinate 22,240, forward strand.
TCACCGGTAAGAGCAGGCCGCCTAATGGGAGCTAAGTAGTGGGCCTAAGCGAGTAAGTGGCATCAGCCCATCACGCGCGATCCGCCGGGTTACAGCAAGTTTCATAAAGTGAGTTTCCCTTGTTTAGTTGTTTGCTGATCTCTGGCCCTACTAACATTCATGTTATCTAATTATAAAACAAACAACACTCTCGAGATAGTCATTGGAAGTTGGACGCGTACATCGTACCACTGTCTGTTCACTTACTTGTGTCTTCTCAATTCTCTTGTAAAAAAAATGCATGCACCAGAGAGCTAACGACGTGCCCATTTTGTATTCATGAATGATTATTCATGGATCCTGGCAAGCTCGGCAGGGGGGAGATATCAGCCAAACAACTAAACAAGGCCAAGTCGAAGGGGTCTAACGTTATAAAACCTGCTGTAAAAGGGAAAACGGGGTTGGGTCCAAATGTGGTGATTACCTGACGTCATCCGACGCGCGTTGCGATCCTATGTAGTACATTTTTACGCGTATGTACATACGCCCAGAGATCTCTTTGATCAAGCATTGCCGGCGTAGTTCGAACCTATTTCTAAGGCGACTTGTCTGAGCCCATCCGAGTCTCTGATTGACCATATCTCTACAACTTCATGGCATCTGCTTCTCCAGAACTCCGTGTTGGCCAACGAGCCTTATTGACCGTGCCTAGGTGCCTGCTCGAATCTGCATTGATGAAATGCAAGTATTCAATTGCATCAATCTGTGAATAGCTCAGCCTGTAACATTCATCCTGGGCCTTACACTATTGCCCTAAGTTCAATGACGGACTCGGATTCAATTTAATAGAGGATGCTCATGGCATGCGATACCTCGCCTTCTACTGATTCTGAATGATCGGATTGAGGAAACCACGCTGCTCTTCGCGCATCGGCTCCGCAGAGAATCAATTAAAACAGTTTTCTGTCCTAAACCCGGACGTCTACTTATGCTTGGCGTTGCGCACCAAGCCAACTGCTACTTATTCTTCAGAAGTTCCTCCGGCCTTTACTCATGCATCGTCAAAATAAATATGAGCATCGCAGAGACAAGAATATCATCTGTGCTAGGTGTCATGTATTCTCGGGCGGCCTTGCACGCGTGCAAAATGAATTTGGCTTCAATTCTTGAGATCCCCACTGGCAGTGTGTGTCTTACTAGTCTGGAACCAGTGTTCACTTTTTATCGGCTTCGTGAAATTCACCCAGGGTACGTTAAATTACAAAGTTGCCACTCTCTTATCTTGTCGCAAATTCAACAGGCAGCCGTTAGAACACGGTTAAAGAGTGCAAGTCTTATATAGTGCAGTTGAACGATAGTAAATATGACTTGTAAGCTCCCTCCTCTTCGAAGAAATGGGAGTCCACAAATGAAACACAGCGAACGGTTCGGTCAATTCCTCAATTTTGTCACAGCTGAGGGTCCAGTGGTACACTCCGTGGAAAGAAAGTCGGCGATGGCTAGTTCTTCGATAGCGTATTTGAAGATTAAGAGAGGAAGCCCAGCGAACACAGTGTGATTGCAGTGTACACTGTACGGCCCCCGGTTGTTCGCTCGCGGACCGCCCCAGTAATCCTATCCTATCCTATACCGTGTTAACCCAAAAACTTCTTGAAATTTTTGAGCACCAAGTTGTCCGTCTTCTCTAATGGGAAATTAAAAATCAAGTTGGCAGAGAATATGTAGACCATAAGTTCGGATTGGGTTAAGAGCAAGCTTGTTTAGGGACTGGCGAGGTATCAGTACATTTTTAGGCTAACGTTGATATCTAGATTCAGACCTCATTTTCCATGTTCAGAGCCTATCACAGGACGAAATAGAACGGTATAGTACATATTGAACGCGACAACGGAGTACGTCGCGCCTAAGCCGTATTCGGTTCCAATAACCTTCATATCCTAAGTCACACAAGTTCCATCCGAGTGCCTTTTCATGACGGCGGCTCCCAGCCTAGCCCCGTGCGCGCGGGCATGCCAACTATCATGTGCTCTCCTCCGAACACACATCAGCAAGCGTGTGCGTGCATATGTGGTTAGGGTTGGCATCGTGAACAGGAGTCGAAGTGGAGTGAAAGAGACAGATAAGATGTCATACTTACACCACGTATGCATTATATTGCACTAGGCAATCTGGAGTAACTCTGGAGCATCGTTGAGCCGAGAAATGACCTTGCACATCGAGCCGTGTCAATCTGAATAGTAGCTGGGGCTCACATGCGCTCACAGACGAGAAAAGTGGGGGACACGAGGTAGGTCAGGGCCGATTCTGCGGCGTGCACTAATCTGACATGGGATTGCAGGGTCAAGCAGCTGGACCACGCTACCAGATTTTACAGCCTAGATGCGGAGTACGCGTTTTGTCCGCTCAAGATGTCTCAGAACGTCCGTAGAGCCTGCCTGTGTGGAATGGCTGATGGGCGTCACTGATTGCGGTGGCTGCCTTGGGTTCCAGAAAAAGGTTAAACTTAAGGTTACCTGTATTACAGCCAATGAGAAAAGCCGGAATTTACCGTAAGGCCGAGGCGTCGGCCCGCAGTACCCGTGCTGAAAGTATGTGGACAATTTTTGATTGAAATTTTTCATCTTATCTCTGTCTAATTATATGGCGACAGAGCACTCTGCATTCGCCGCGTCAGGAGAGGATGCAATAAACCGTACTCTTGATGTTCATGCAGACCATACTGCAGACAAACTTTCGCTATCTGAATTTGAGGAATTTTATGAAATTTCGCGAACGGCGAAGGAGATCGTAAAGGGTGACTATAAACGAGTACGTCTGCTACATAGAATCGAACGAATGAGTGCTCAATCCTTCCAGATCGCGTTACAGTTCCCCGACGAGCTATTACATGTTTCTGTCCCGATTTATCAACGCCTCAAGGCAAACATTGGAGAAAGCAGAGAACTTTATGTCCTTGCAGACACCTCCTATGGCAGGCAGGCACCAGCAATCACTGTGCCACTTCTATGATTCTCATCGACAATAGTTGCTGCGTTGACGAGGTAGCTGCCCAGCACGTTGATGCTGATGCCGTTGTACATTATGGGCATGCTTGTATGACGCAGTAAGTAGAGTCAAGACTGATTGGATGATTTCACTTCATCTCGTCGTTTAGAACATCTCGTCTACCAGTAATTTATGTATTCGGACGCAAACCTTGCGACGTCTCTACCTGCATCGCAAGCATCGCAATGTTCTTCCGGCAGTATTTTTCGGCTGCGAGCGAGAAGGATGGCGCAAGGAATCCAGATGCGATCCTTTTGAAGCACGATGTAGGATATACATGGGTAGCAGGTAGCTCTGCGCAAATTATAATCGGGTAACATTACTGACGGTGTCGTGCTTTAGACACCTTACATCCTAGGATCGAGGAAGTCTTCAGCACCTTCGGCATCAAGACGTTGTACCAAAGAATACCAGCGAAGACCGTTCCAGTAACTACCGCAATGAAAGAGTCATTGGCAATGCAGCCGTACAACCCGCAAAACGACTCCCACTCCGCAACGTCTGTTCAAGCTTCTGAAACTCCAGCCGATTCATCAAATCCCGCGCTTCTGTACATTGGTGGCGAGAGCCTTACATTGACCAACCTCCTGATGATCCATGGCCTCTCTGATGTACGTTCTTGAATTGAAGATCCCTACGATTCGAGAGAGTTTCTCACTCTTGTCATCACAGGTCTTTTCCTACGATCCATCGACAAACATCACAGGCCTAGCCTCTGGACGCTCTAATCGCCTTCTGATGAGGCGTTATGCCGCCGTACAACATGCTCGCGATGCTGATGTATTTGGAATCCTCGTGGGTACGCTTGGAGTCTGTACGTCGTATTCTCGTTACCAATCATCTTGTCTCAAGTTCATTGATGCGTCGTTAGCTTCTTATCTTCCTCTCATTCGTCATATTCGTACTCTTTTGACGCGACACAGAAAAAAGAGTTACACCATAAGCGTAGGCAAGCTAAATCCTTCCAAACTAGCGAACTTTCTTGAGATCGAGTGCTTCGTACTCGTTGCATGTCCCGAAAATAGCGTGATAGAGGCCAAGGTTGGAGTTTGATTTCCATGATCTCAAATGATATCTTATCTCTACATAGGAATTCCTCCGGCCTATCATTACGCCTTTTGAGCTTGAAGTGGCACTTCAATCGACGCCGAACTGGACGGGTCGTTACGTGCTGAACTTTGAAACCTTGCTTGCAGAAGCGCCAGCAGGCACGGTGGCGGATAAGTCAATATCTGAAGATGTGGAAGAGGAAAGCGAGGATGATGGCCAAGATCCTGATCGACCTGTGTTCTCGCTCGTCACGGGCGCATATCGACAAGCTAAACGTTACGATGCAGAAGGTGCGTCTGTTTTGTTATAATTTCTCATTTCTAACTTTTATCTGGCCATTAGAGAATCCACAGCTTGACAGTGCTTCTGGCCCCGATTCTGCAGTTGTACTACGAAATCAAGACAGCACAGTGGCTAGGTTGGCTGATAGTGCCGCTGGTAAGTGTCTCATCGGGAGAACAAATCAATCGACTAATGTATCGCTGCGATTAGCCATGTTCTTGAAGACAAGGACCTACCAAGGGCTGGAGACACGAGTCGGTGAGGATGCCCCAAGTGTGCTGGAGCAAGGACGAAGTGGTATTGCGAGAGGTTATCGCGATGTTGACCATAAAGCGGGAGCTGTTGAGTAGAACCTCATTTGACATGGGACAAGACACAAAATTAGTAAGGTTTATAACTGATGTTCCTCCTGTGACTCAAGGTCGCTTGGGCTTAGCTGCTCACTGAAACCCAATGAAAGATGGTGAGATTGACAATACAATAGCAACGATTGTGTATATCCATTGTAGCTGTCCACCTCTTTGCATGCCTATATATACTCATGATGGGCAGGAACGGTGATCCTGATCAGCACTCTCCCCTCATGCTGCTCGTTCCTAATTCCATAGCTAAGCTCAATCGACCGTTATTCCCCAGCTCTCAAAATGGACTGGGATCTCCCTGCGATCATTATCTTGAATTCGAGTGTCAAATCTCCGCGTATGATGAAAAGAATCCCGTGTGCTCATGCTCCCAAGGTCATTTCTGACCTCAATTTGACAAGCGTGCTACCGAGGGGCACAATCGGCTGGCGTGTTATGGGTGTGTTTTGCCGCTTGCTACGAGCCTGGGCCAATTTGAGATTCATTTTTGAGATCGATATCGAGACAGGGGCTCACGCCTGGTATGCAAGGAAGGTACTACCACTACGGTAGTATTCCAAGAGTAGTGAGTCATTGAAGACTCGAAGCCGTTGTATCATCACGTTCCACAGTATCAGATGTCGGTTCGCTCAGAGGCTAGCTGTGATTCGAAATCTTCTGCTTGTTAGAATCCTCTACCGAGCTTGAGTAGTCTTCTGAGTCATCGCTGATCGCATCGAGCTCTGCAAGAATGTTTTTCCGAGGACCAGTAACCAGTGGCTGCTCTGACTCAGGCACATACGACGGCTTTTCATGCAGTAATGCGGCTAGCTCTTCCACCTCTTCCTTTTTAGCATCTTCACTCGGAAACAGTTTGGCTCGATCGAAATCAATGAGTGTTGCCCGATCGTCATCCATCAACATGAGATTTTGTTCTCCGAGATCACCATGGCAGATGTCTGCTCGATGGATGTTCGTTAGAATTTGAACATAAGCTTCCCTGAGGGAGAAATCATCAAGAGGACTAGAAAGCTGACGAGAAACTAACTTACTCAACTGCTCTTGAGACCCTGACGAAATCCTTCGTTTCATCAGGCCTGAGGTCCCACAGACTTTTTCCAACATAGTTCATGACGAGAGCTCCAGCGCCAGTCTCGACGTCCTCAAAGAATCCAAAAACGTGAGGAATGCCATCTACGACACCGCGCCCATATAAATGTTGATAGATGGAGTATTCACGGCGCATGCTTTCGACCTCTTTCTCTCTGAAAGCGAGTTTGACGACTGCCCGAGCTCCCCGTATGCAACCGTCAATCATGAGTTCCAACCGCGCAGCATAAGCGACTCCAATAGCCCCCTTGCCTATTTCGGAAGTCAGAACGAGTGACATATACTCGTCAGGACCGTAGTTCGATTTTTTCTTGGTCCCTAATCGAATGAATGCAGCAGGAGCAGTCGAGTTATACCTCTCGTAGCGCAGCTCGACTAGGGCTAACGAACGTGTTGGGGCATACAATTTCACCGCCTAGAAGAATTAAGAAAAACCATATACGATTAAATGCCATGGACTTACCTCGTAGTCTTTGGCGTCGTGACAATCTTTCAAAATTGCCGACCTTGTTCTGTATCGTCTTGTTGGTTCCTCGTCGCTCAGATATCTTCGACGTTTGCGGGTTTGTGCCTGTCCATCAAGAGTTCGCTGTTGTTTTATTCGGTTAATAGCATCTTGGACGATGGCTAAATGTAGGCCAGCCTGAAGGCATCCGTATGATGGATTCGAGCAATTATGTATATCAATGAGGCTTGATATGAAGAGAGTCTGGCTTTCTCGATGACGGAAACCGATCCTTTCGAAATTACCACAATGAAAGATAATAAATGTTGTATCGTACTCCACAGATTGTGCCCAAGCCTACAGCAAACAAAGACAACATGAGCTATGGTCACCAGAGGCTTTCATCAACATACACGAAGAAGAAAGAGGTCCATTGTCTTTGCCGTCTGGTCAGAAATTCTAACTTCAGGCCATAATGTAGTATCGTTGTTCATTGATCGTGATAGCATCGGTGTCCTCAGCGATTCTCTCTTGCCTCTTGCCATGTTTCTGCGCTTCGTCAGCTGAGCCGGGGCGTTGTATCTTGTTATGCGTGGCATTGCTCCAGGGCCACTACGCTCATCAAACGGCCCAGACACGTCAAGATGTCCAGAGTCGGCCGTCCCCATGCTTAACGAAGACACAGGAGTTCTCCAGGGAGTTGTTGCAGCATCGGGAGGAATTGTAGAGGTTCCGGGCGGTGGTGACCTACATCCAAATGTTTGGCAGGTTCCATCGAAGGTACCAGCCGACGCAATTCTGTCGAGATCTTCGAGAAGAGCTTTCGCTTGTCCATCAAAAAAATAGATTTCCCACCAGGCTAGTGGACGACGATTCAAGTCTCCTATGAGTTCACGGGTCTCGTCATCTATAACCTTTTGCACATTCTTGGATAACAGATGAAAAGGCCGGATGTCAAGGCCATAGCAGTTCAATGATGCTGCAAAATAATGACTACCTGAGTTCATGTCTCTCCATTCCAAGGAATCTCCAGACCATTTACGTGCTCGGGGGTGGAAGAGGAGAGTGGACGCTAGAACACGAGAGAATAACGACGTCATATCCCTGTACGCCGTGGCGACACTTGCGGCATCGTTCAACATTGTAATCGTTGCACGAGAGTCAAGCTTGTTAAAGATTTCGTCTTTTCGAGCTTTCGGCAGGACACTATGGTGGCTAGCAGCTGACTCAAGGGTCAGATCGACAACTTGGGAGAGAAAATGCTCCAAAGGTACAACTTGCACTTTTTTAAGCATGAGTCGCTCATCAAGGTGCCTTTCATAGAATAATGAAGGAGGCTTGAGCTCCGGGAGCTCAGAAGTTTCGTTCCGGACACAAAGCGGAGGGTTTGAATTCAGGAAGGATTGGACTGCCTCTGGAAGGATATCATACGGACCGTTGCTCCTCATTGAGCAAATCAATTACGCAGAACACGTCACCAATAATGTCGAGTAAGGATCCGGTAAGAAGAGTGAGCTTTTGTGATGTAAGTTGAATTTTTTTTGCAAGATACTTGCCAACACCGGAAATAATGTCACATGATTTGAAGTTTATTTATATACAATTTGAAAGCTACTATATCTTCGAGACTTCGACGTTCAACGTTCAACAGTTGGCCTTCGAACAATGCTACTTATCGCAAATCGGCTAGTGGACAAGGGGTAACCTGAACTCCCCTTGTTCTCCGCCCTGAAGCTATTATGGTCTATCTATTCATCCGTGCTTTTCCTCTTCAGAGAGTAGTTGGCTAAAATAGCGTCAAGGTCATCGTGGTCTTTTCTTTTCCTTGCTTCATCGGGGTTTAGAATAGCTCGCCCAAGGCTGATAAAGGTGATTTTGTCGTCAGGCGATTCTTCCCCTCGATAGATAATATGTTCTAGAGAAATGTTGCCATGACAAAAGCCAGCTGCATGGATCTGATCCAGCACGTGGTGGCATTTGTTACTGAAATTTGAAATTGAACATGAATATAGGTGAGATGAAGGAGCTAGTGGAGAAGAACACATACGCGACGTCTGGCCGAGCTGTGTGTGGAAGCTGTGCAAGTGAGGTCCCAGTATGTTCTAGGAGCAGTGTCAGGTATCCAGCCGTCGGTTTCTTCTGATCTCTCTCGATATTTGCATGCCGGAAAAATCCAAAGAATTCGGGAATGCATCCTTTGATTCCAAGTCTGCTCAGTTCTGAATAGACGGTAGCCTCCCATTGGAGCCTCTTTCTTGATTCCAGGTCATAGTTGGCATGTTTCGTATACGCATTTCTCGAATGCAGTAATGAGCAACCCTTGAACCTGACTCCGTCGACGCTGATACTTCCCATGGACGCAACCTCTTCGGGCTCCGCAGTCACCAGAACATGCCTAGCGTCAATATTGTAGTCCGGTGCAGGATCGGAGCGGAGGAACTTGATTGGATTGACGCGGTCATAAGGTGAATCTTTGCAAAATGTGAAGCATGTAGCCTTTTGGCGAGGTGGCCTCAAGATAAGCCAAGGTCGTGATTTGATTTCACTGAGGATTTCTGCTTGCTTCTGTCAAGTGGTTTGTTTGTTTTATCACCCAAAAAAATTATCATGACGAACCTCATCTGGAGTGAGAACGTTTCCGACAGCAATTGCTGCAGGAAAAGGGGCAGTGTCCTGCCAGGTCGGAGGAGAATTGTTCCTGATCTGAAGAGAGCGTTGCCTTGCATCGCGTAGCATGGCAATGTACAAGCCAGTTTGTTGTTTAAAATACCCTGGTTGGTTGGTGCCCATGATTGAGGAAATGTAGAGTGCATTTTCATCCCTGCTACGCCTTAAAATCAGCTCGTAGATACCGGCATTGAAGCAAGCAAAGGTAGCGTCTGTTTTAACCATTTCAGACCAGATCTAATCGAAATAAGCTCAGATTGGATGAGATGACCATGACGTTACTTTGGACTTACTTGTTGTAGCATCTTTCTAGCTTTCTTCATGAACTTTTGATCCGTCACCTCGGTATATTGCGCAACGTGAGCATTTGAAGAGTTCGGTGGACATACGACTGGAGGATCTGCGTCTGGTCCAGTTTTTTCCCATAGCGACTGGGACCCATCTGATCCTTCACTGCAGGCCTTCGAGGAGTTCTTGTCTCCACACATCAGCTTGCAAGTTTTACGGTGGTTGCATGATTCCCAAGGAAAGTTAGACAGTCTTGAGTGAGCCAAGATTGCGTCAAGGACGTCCTTTACACCCGCCCTCAAGCTTTTAGGACGTCCTTTACACCCGCCCTCAAGCTTTTAAATTCCCAGATACCAACACCTTTGGCAAAATCTTCTTTTGTGCAGAGATAAAGATTTGAGAGAGGTGGAAGGCTAATGTCTGTGGAGTCCTTGAGCTTGAGAAAGCCATCGACCACGGCCTGGGTGTGTCCCTTTTCTGGATTAAGGTCCCATAGAAGTCTTCCTTCGCTCCAATGTGGAAGCTGGAACTCCAAAGTCGAGGCCACAACAGTGCAATGTTTGGCAGTCGTAGCTTCATAAGTGCGCTGAACACAGGACTCGTTGATGCATCGCTCGAATTCGGACTTTGATAGAGCGTCTTCCCTTTTCTTAGGGCCTGGAAATGGGTGCGATGCGTTATTTATGATTGGGGGAAGATAATCATACACCTCCAGATAAGAGTTTAAAGCGTCCTCAGCAACCTCCGCAAGGTCATTTGCCAGAGTTGATTGGTATACCACTCTGCCAAGTCTGAGATTTTCATTGAGATGCATGTCATAGAAACCGAACGCCCGAGTCCCTTTGGAGTTGACGTGTTCTTTAGGTGCAACCATTGACGGTAAGCAAGAATCGAAAAAATCTTTTAGATAGATCATAGAATGTTTCCCAGCCCTTTCAGCTTGAGGATCATTTGCCTTCGATTCGGGGTCTTCTGGCGAAGGCGTCTTTGGGATGACATCTGAACCAGTTTTGCCATGTTTACAAGCTTCTGAATGTGGACATGCACCCATTAGAACTAGTGAATGTGCAGTGAAGAGGACAATGGGCTGGAAAGAGAGCAGAAAGAGAAGCACGGTCTTGATCCGACACTTAGAGGCTGTAGGCAATACTAGGCAGCAGAAGAAAGAATGGATGAAGCGCTTCGGATGATCAACACTCGAAGAGACAGACTTGGGATGCGGCAGAGACTGGCTCGAAGCAGATAAGGAAGATTACAAGTCAGTATAGTTGGCCGCTATAGCAAAGATCCTCGTGTATTTGTAGACTTTCGGCTGGGGGATGAGATAACTATGTCGATTGTTCCATTATAGATGTCAGTGGGTCCAGGATGCCAGTGAAACCACAGCCTAGCAACTGAACAACAACAGAGGCTTTTTGTGATTGCCAAGTTACAAGAACTCTTGTTTTCTTTGTTTTTCAGATATCAGAGGTCTCCATACCTGCTACGGTTTTGCGGAAGGCTGGAGTTCGTTGTATTGTTTTTGATGATAAGAACAGCTTGGCTACCGTCTCGGTGAAAAAATCAAGGACGCATGCTTTTTTGCCGTGGTTGCAGCCGGGTAGCCGCGCTTGGGCCATGCGAACAGAGGTTGAGGGGTGCTAGAGATATGAGCCGTGTGTGGTGTGAATACATAGAGTCGTAGCGGTCAGAGAGGAAACGACAAATGAGTAACTGGTATACGTACCGGTAAACATTTGACTCCCGTTGACTAGAGCCGGTTGGGTGGTGGCTGTGCACTGAACTAGGACCCGGGAAGCTCCCTATAAACCTTGTCCGCAAAATAGCGGATTTGAGGGGCAGATTGATCCAAATCTTAGTCCTGACATTGCGGATTTGAGGCCTCGAAGCGGCAATCTTAGTCCGTGATATTGCGAATTTGAGGCCTGGGCAGCAAAATTCTTGCAAAATTCTTGAAAATTTCAGGACAAAATTCTAACCATTTCAGGTGTTATTGAGGCCATTTGAGTCCTTTGATTGGAGTTCTAAGCGTATGTTTACGTCATGTAGCTCGGTGTACAAGGGTGCTTTCACTCACATAAAAAAAATTGGAAATAAAAATATGAGAGTTTCCTATTTTGGTGATATGTTGTC